>CAUYQG010236325.1:0-23866 GCA_963574415.1 Tarsius wallacei | reverse complement strand
GACCTGCTGGGCTCCGGCGATCCTTCCACCTCAGCCTTCCAAGTAGCTGGAACTACAGGCACGTGCTACCACGCCCGGCTAATTTTTTGATTTATTGTAGAGATGAGGTCTCGCCAAGTTGCCCAGGCGGGTCTCGAACCCACGGGCTCAGGCAATCCACTGACCTCAGCCTCCCAAGTCATGGGATTACAGGCTGAGCCACCGAGCCCGACTTGGGCTCATCTTTGTTACTTCGTTTTTAGACCTTTGGGTTTGTTTTCTGCTGGTTTCTAATGTCTTCAGGTGATGGGACGGGGCTTCCCCATGCCCCTCCAGCTCTCCTCTCCCGCCTGCTCCTCCCAGGAGGCCAACCTGTGTGGACCCTGTCAACAGGGCTCTGGCCCTCTACAACGCCATGCTTAGCACTTCTTGTTTCTACTTTATTCATACCAACAGCGTTCTTTCAGCATTTGGCCAGTGGGGAGACCCAGCCAAAGACTGGAGGGAAGTAGAGTGGTGAAGTCAGGCTATTTATTTCCCGGGTCCCCTGCAAGGCTGCTTGGCACTGGCTCTGCTGCTTGGCTGAAAGTCAGTGCTTCTCTCAAGGTGGTCTGTCCTGCATACCTTTCTCACGCCAGGCTCTGGAAATTGCCCTTTGGGGCCAGAAGTGGAAGCAGCCCCAGAGTACTAGCATAGTCTCTCAGGGTTCCCTGCACCCCACCCACACCTTTGTTATGTGTGCCTTTGTAAATAAACCTTCACTGAACTATCCTAATTTGGATGTGGCACTTATTTTCTGTTAAGTCCCTGACTGATACAGTCGGGTACCTAGCTCATTACTTTTCCAGCGTTTTCTCTTTTCTAATATGTGCATTTAAGGCTATAAATTCCAGCTTAAGTACAATTTCCTGCATCACAAAGATTGTTTGTTTTTACACAGGTTGTAATATGTAGTGTTTCATTATTTTTCCGCTGAGATTACTTTTTTTTGTTTGATTTTTGAGTCGGGGGTCTCACTATGTCACCCAGGCTAGAGGGCAGCGTTATTGTTATAGGCCAAGGTTCTGGGAACAGAATTTCTTACATTTGTCATGTTTGATTCGAAGTTGTTTATTTAAATGCGCCAAGGTTGTTTCTTTTGATTGTTGTCACTTTCCATTTCCAACTCTAGGAACTTAGCCTCAGGGTGGGTAAAGGATGATTAGGTGATCATGCGTTTGTTAATTTAGCCTCAAGAGTGGGTAAGGGGCTATGGAATATAAAGTCTGAGTAAGTGGTACTGCTTTTGAGTGGGTTTTTGGTAATGATACCATGTGTCTTCCTGTGACCTTGTTGCAGAAATAAACTCCTTTTTTCTCCGAGTTTCTGCCTTTCATCTTTGATCGACCGGGAGGGAAACAGCTGGACTAGTTTACCCAGGACCAGTAAAATCATAGCTTACCGCAGCCTCGATCTCCTGGGCTCAGGTGATCCTTCTGTCTCAGCCTCCCATGTAGCTGGGATACAGGCACACGCCATTGCACCTGGCTACGCTGTCTTTTTTTGTTTGTTTGTTTTTTATTTTGTTTTTTTGTAGTGACGAGGTCTTTCTATGTTGCCCAGGCTAGTCTTGAACTCCTGGGCTCAAGCAATCCTCCTGTCTCCTCGCCTCTGAAAGTGCCAGGATTACAGGAGTGAGCCACCAAGCCTGGCTTAGCTCAGAATACTTTCTAATTTCCATTAATTGATTATTTTACCCATGGGTTGCTTGGAAGTATAGTTTTGTTTGTCTGTTTTTAGAAGAGTATCTTGCCGGGCATGGTGGCTCACATCTGTAATCCCAGCACTTTGGGAGGCAGAGGCAAGAGGATTGCCTTGGCAAGACCTCATCTCTACGTTAAAATTTAAAAATTAGCCGGGCTTGGTGGTGTGTGTCTGTGGTTCCAGCTACTTGGAAGGCTGAGGCAGAAGAATCACTTGAGCCCAGTAGGTCAAGGCTGCAGTGGCTGTGAACATGCCACTGCACTCCAGCCTGGGCGGCAGAATGAGACTCCTACTCAAAAAAAAAAAAAAAACAAGAAGAGTATCTTAGTTTCCAAGCATATGATAATTTTCTGATTAGCTTTTTGTTACTGATTTCTTGAATATTTTTATTGTGACCAGAGGACATTTTCCGTATGATTTCAATCTTTTGAAATTTATTAAGATGTGCTTTATTGCCCAGTATGTAACTAGTTATTATAAATGGGTGCTCTACAGTTTGGGGAGTGGAAACAGTGTTCTATTTATATAGGCTAAGTGACTTAACTGTGTTATTCAAATAGTCTATATTCTGTTTGTTTTAGTCTGCTCCTCCTATTAATTAGTGAGCATAGATTTGTCTATATTGCCTCGTATTTCTGTTGGTTTTTGTATTTTTGAGGTCATGTATGAGGTTTATGCAAATTTAGGACTGCAATATCTTCCTGCAAAATCAAGATAGATTGATCGAGTTATCCTTAAGAAATGACTACTTTTATCTCTACGAATGCTCTTGATGTCTATTTTTATATATCAATATTGCTACACTAGTTTCTTTGTTTGATCTTTTACTTTTAAGCTCTGTATTCCTCTCTCTCAGGTAAGTCTCCTGTAAACAGGATATAGGGTATTTCATCATATCTAGGGCATAATCATCTTTGACAGTTTTGCATGTGGCTGAGAAGGATAAAATGTTGCCAGCTGATCTACAATGTTGTGCTTAGCATTTGTAGTTCTTACTTTATTCATATCAACACTGTTCTTTTAGCATTTAGAGATAGATTTTTATCACATATCACACTTTTCCTGCCTTTTGTGCCACTTAGGCCAACTTTTTATTTCATGCTGCATCACAGCATCATCTCTGTAAATTACACAGTGATCGAATTCAATGTAGACAGCAACCAGTAATAAGCTCAGCTGAAGTTGCCGCAATAGGAATGGTGTGAAATAAATGATAGGAGGCCATTGTTTTGGGTTAAGCTCCTAGGACTAAGCACTAGGCCCCAACAACCAGACTCAGAATCAAAATGGAGTCACCCACGCGAAGCTTCCACCTCACCAAACTAAGACAAAGTTGTTGTCTGACCTTCCGAGAAGTCAGAAGAGAGAGAGAAAAGCCAATTTTCCAAACGGGCCAGTTTCAATCTTCAGTGGGCGTGATAATGAAGTTCTCTCTGCTAGAATCCTGGCACCAAAAACAGGACCCTGATGTTTGATACATCAGTGATTTTTCTACTGTTCTGTCTCCCTGTCCCCAACTTACAAGCAAAGTAGCTTTGCAATCCGCTCTTTGCTCTTTGCTTCTGCTTTCTTCAGCTCTTTTGTCTATAAAACCAGCCGCCTCTGCTCAACACCTTGCGCACTTACTGTATTTAATGGAATGAAGTGTTGCCTGGTTCTAGAACTGCAAATTAAGCCAGCTGTGATCTCTAAACTAAATTGGTTGTGATTTTGTCTTCTGACAAGGTTATTACCGAGTCCACACTTAGGCAATGACAATCAAGATCGCTATGGCTGAAAACATTATACAATTCTATTTTGGAAATATCAAAAAGTAGAAAAGTGTGCATGTTAGACTCAAGGAAAGGTGAAATATTTTTTTTTAGTCCAGTCAGGCAATCTTTGTCATTTAATTAGAATATCTAGCTGATTAATATTTTAAGAATTATTGATATATTTGAGTTTAAATATCATCTTAATGTGTACTTTTTATTTTCCTACCTACTCTATGCTTTTTTCTTTCTCTCTCTCTCTCTCTCTATTTTTTTCTTTTTAGAGATGGGGTCTCACTATTTTGCCCAGGCTGGAGTGTAGTAGTCGCAATAGTTGTTCACAGGCATGGTTATGGCACACTACAGCCTTGAACTCCTGGGCTCAAGCAATCCTCCTGCGTCAGCCTCCCCCCAGTAAGGACTAAAGGTGCACACCACCGCACCTGGCATTTTTGTTCTTCCTAAACTTTTATTTTGCCTTCCTTTAGTTTGACTAGTCATTTATTTACTACTCAGTTTTCCCCTCTGTTGGTCTGGATGGCGTAATCTGTGGCAGCCAGTAGGGCTATTTCCAAGCATCTGGCTGTCTATCCTTCTGGCATAGGGTCAGGTGGTGTTCCCCATCCACTGAAATAAAGTGTGGCCACGTGACTACCTTTGCCCAATGAAGTGTGAGTAGAAGTTAATTGTGTCACCTCCAGATGACATGTGAAGAACCAGTGTGCATTTTGCCAAGTTTTCTCTTCTCTCTGGAATCTTCGTCAATCTTGCAAGGTTCACAATGGTGACTGTTTTACCAGCCTTGGTCCCAACAAATGACAACCGCACGTTAAAAGCCCAACTACACCCAGCAACTGGGAATGCCCACATAGTGGAAAGGCAAAGCAAATTTTTGTTGTTTATACCACTGGGGCTTCCAGGTCTTAGTACCACACAGAGCCTAGCCTATCCTGACTGATAAATATTATATCCAAAAAGGGTACTGTCATAATAGAAAACCTAAAACAGGAGACAGAGGTTATGGACTGGGCAGTGGGTAACAAGGTGAGTGTTATCAGCCACTGGTGGGATGTGCTGCCTATCAAGATGTGATAAAACGTTGGGGACACTGTGACCCGTGATCATTTAGAAGATAAATGAGTTCAATAAGCTTGTAGCTCTAGGCCAGACACAGTGACTCACACCTGTAATCCCAACGCTTTGGGAGGCTAAGACAGGAGGATTGCTTGAGCCCAGGAATTCGAGACCAGGCTAGTCAACATAGTGAGACCTTGTCTTCACCAAAAATAAAAAAATTAACTGGGTTTAGTGATGTGGTGTGCACCTGTAGTCCCAGCTACTGGGAAGGCTGAGGCAGAAGAATTGCCTGAGCACAGAGGTCAAGGCTGTGGTAATCTGTGATTACGCCACTGCACTCTAGCCTGGGCAAGAATGAGATCCTGACTCAGAGAAATACTTGTCACTCTAGAAAAGAGATTTGAAAGCAGAATTGTTGAAGAGTATGCATTTGATAAGGGAAATTTTTTAAAGAAGAGATGAGCTTAGAAAAGAATCAAGGAATCTATCCTTGTGAAGCAGAAATGGAAAGGAGTAGAGAGAGACCAGGAACTGAGGAACTCGAGGCAACTTTTCATGCTCACCAGTGAAAGACAACCCTGAGAACTTGTTTATCTGAGTGGCAGGGGATTGGTGAGCAGGGTTGCATCAGTATGGCCTGTCACACCCACTCTTTGAGGATTATGGTAAATCCTTTCAGTTGGACCAAATAGCTCAGGGAGAAGGACTGAAAGTGTGGCTCTCCCACCGGACCTGATAGCAGTCTCCTGGCGTCTGCAGTTAAGTTGAGAAACAGAGCCCCGTCTCAAGACAGAACAATGGGTGTCACTCTTGGTAGCCAATTCAGATAGATATGAAGGCAATTGAGTTTTCTGTTTTTGTTTTAGCGACAGGTTCTCACTATGTCACCCAGGCTGCAGCACGGTGGCACGATCATAGCTCACTTCAGCCTCGAATTCTTGGGTTCAAGCGATCCTCCTACCTTAGCCTCCCAAATAGTTGGGACTACAGTCATGCACCTCTATGTGTTGTTAATTTAAATTTTTTTTTTTTTTAGAGATAAGGGTCTCATCAGTATGTTGCCCAGACTGGTCTTGAACTTCCTGGCCTCAAGCTATCCTCCCGCCTCAGTGTCCCAAAGTGCTGGGATTACAGGTGTGAGCCAACATGCTGGGCCAGCAACTGGGGATTTTTTTTTTTTTTTAAGATGTGGAATACAATTCAGGGTTAGGTATACAAATGGCAACTGCGTTTTTAAGAATGTCCCGCGGGCTGGGTTCGGTGGCTCAGCTTGCAATCCCAGAATTTTGGGAGGCCGAGGCGAGTGGATTGCCTGAGCCCGCGGGTTTGAGACCAGCCTGGTTAATTTGGTGAGACCTCGTCTCTACAGTGAATAAAAAATTAGCCGGGTGTGGTAGCGTGTGCCTGTAGTTCTGGGTACTTGGAAGGTTGAGGCGGAAGGATCGCTGGAGCCCAGCAGGTCGATGCTGGGGTGGTGATGAGTGTACCACTGCACTCCAGCCTGGGCGATGGAGTGAGACTCCAACTCAAAAAAAAAAAAAAAAAGAATGCCCTACTGGCCAAAAATGTACAGGCCTATATTAAAAGTGTTTGCAGTGGTTTGAATTTTAAAATGATCTTTGAGTCCCAGATATCTATAGGCAAAATTGAGAGTGTTCTTTCTTTTTCTCTTCATGATCCTCTTTGGTCACATGTGAAGAGGACATTAGCGAACAGGCCTCCTTGAGGGCTGAGTCACCTTTTTGCCAGCTTCCTGCTTTGGCTTCATCCCTTTGTGGACCCTGGGAGTAGCTCCACAGAAAACATTCGAAAGCCCTGATGTGGCCCCGCAGTCTCATACTATATGTGGGAAACTGAGGCCCAGTCCAGCCACCTCTTGACAATGGATGTGAGGCTAGAACACAGAGCACCCGATATATATCCTACATCCTTACACCAAAAAAGAAGTAACCCTGACATTAGTTCATCAGTTATTTTCCTATTGTTATGTCCCCTGTCCCCTTCCTCCCACAAGAAAAGCAGCTTTGAAATGATCAATCTGCTTCTGTTTTCTTCAGCCCTTCTCTGTCTACACAGCCAACCTCATCAAAACACATACTATATTTTATGGAAGGAAGTGTCGTCTGATTCTAGAACCACAAGAAAAGCCCATTGAAAATCTTAAGCTTGTTGTAATTTTGTATTTAGACAGGTGAAACTTACGGGATGACTTTGATGTCCTCTTTGCCATGCAGGATGTAGTCGATGACCTTGTAAAAGTTAATTTCCTGGCAAAAGAGACAGAAAAATTTTACCCTAAGAGTCAGATGCAAGTTCCACAGGGGTAGGTCCCTGCAACAGACCTCTTCTTTATCATCACATGCCTGGGCTTTTGCTGCTGTTGTTGTTTTGATTAATTGCTTTTTAATGGATATATAATGGTCATACACACTTTGCCCATGGTTTTCAGGAAGCACTAAGCCTGACCATGACTCCCTGCTAAGGCTTGCCTGGGCTGCCCTCTGGATGCTCCCGTCCCCAGGTGATTCCATGTGCTCCTTCTTGCAAGCTCACAGTGTCCAGGCAAGGGGGAAGGATTGCTTGAGCCCAGGAGTTCAAGACCAGCCTAGGCAACATAGCAAGACCTCGTCTCTACAACAACAACAAAAATATTGGCCAGGCGTGGTGGCTCAAGCCTGTAATCCCAGCACTTTGGGAGGCCAAGGTGAAAGGATTGCCTGAGCCTGCAGGTTCAAGACCAGCCTGGGCAACATGGTGAGACCTCGTCTCAAAAAAAAAAAAAAAATTAGCCAGGTGTGGTTACACGCACCTGTAGTCCCAGCTACTCGGGAAAAGGTTCACCTAAGCCCAAGAGGTCAAGGCTGAAGTTTTCCAAGGGAAAGGATAATGGAAGGCGGTAATACAGATTGGGTCATTCTTGTCATGCCCAACTAAAACAGAGGTGAAAGGTCAGAGGGCACAAGCACTCAGGGCACAAAGCACTGCTCCAAGACAGCAATTCTTGGTGAGCTTGGCTGCTGAAACTGCCTGCTGCAACCTGAGACCAGTTTTCTCTGATAGCTGCTGAAACACCCTGCTACTGCAATGCTAAAACTAGTTTTACCCACCGCTGTCACACCAGTCCAAGCTTGTCAGCTCCCTGGAAACTTACTAGGGCCAATGAACTTTCTCCAAGAACAATATGTAACATTCCTCCTTTTTATAAAACCTCCAACTTTCTCTTTGTTCATTGGACTTACCAATGACCACCTGGTCTTCGTGTAAGCCCCATTTGCAATTCTGTCTTCCCAAATAAAATATTAGATACAGAGTTTCGCCTCTACATCTTTATTTTGACAAGTGCAAGGAGAAAGGCAAGGCCTGCTGCCAGAGTCTAGGGAGAGGGCAGGGGAAGGAGGCTCCTGACCCACTTGGAAGCACAGCTAGCCTAGTCATCTGTCTCCCAGGCAGGGTTCCCTCAGTGGCCACAGCCCCCTTCCTTCTTTACGCCTATCCCTCAGCTGTGTCATCGCTTCAGACCTGCCTTCTCGATCAAGTTTCTGCCTCCAAACTAACTTCCGACCTTCTCTATCCCTCCCACCTCCAGGCACCATTAAATTCCCATTCTCTTAGGGCAGATCTCTTCAATCTCTTACTCCCTGACACACGTCTGGGTCTTAGCAGGCGGCTCCATTCTCCAGGAAACTTCCATGGCCTTATCCTTGGGTCCTCTGCATGCCTACGTGTGATTAGCTAGCAACCGAGACACAGAGGGAGGAAAGGGACTCACTGACAGCAAAGTTCTCGATAAACAAACTATTCCAGCTGCCTCCCTCACTGTCAATTAAATATAAGAGGCGGCCGGGCGCGGTGGCTCAACCTGTAATCCCGGCACTTTGGGAAGTCGTAGGCAAGTGGATTACCTGAGCCCACAGGTTCGAGACCAGCCCAGGCAACTTGGTGAGACCTCGTCTCTACAATAAGTAAAAAATTAGCCGGGCATGGTAGTGCGTGCTTGTAGTTCTGGCTACCTGGAAGGCTGAGGCGGGAGGATCACTTGAGCCCTGCAGGTCGACACTGGGGTGGCCATGAGCGTGCCACTGTACTCCACCCTGGGCAACAGAGGGAGACTCTGACTCAAAAAAAAAATGCAAGAGACTGGGAGAAAAGGGAGTGTTTACTATTTGCAACTAGGTCACAGGGAGGTGGGTCGACATCATTATTAAAAATCCATTTAAAGCCCTATAACTTATTTTAGTATTTATATCTAAAGTTTATAGCCTTTTACCCACCCTGAGTTAAAATTAAGAAGACTGCGTGTAGTTTTAGCATAATTCAAGATCAATGTTAGTAACACTTTTGGGTTTGTGACTACCGACGTGACTCAAAATCTCTTGGTCATGCTGACATTTTTAGATAAAATTCTGGAATTTATAACATGTCTTTTATTTATTTATTTTTTAGTTGGAGTCACACTCTGTCTCCCAGGCTGGAGTGCAGTGGCACACTCATGGCCACCGCAGCCTCAACCTGCTGGGCTCAGGCGATCCTTCCGTCTCAGCCTTCCAAGTAGCTGGAAGGAATAAATACATTTTTGATTTATTGTAGAGATGAGGTCTCGCCAAGTTGCCTGGGCTGGTCTCAAAACTGTGAGCTCAGGCAATCCTCTCGTCTCAGCCTCCCAAAGAGCTGTGATCATAGGCATGAGTCACCGGGCCCGGCTATAACATATCTCTTATATGTTTTTTTACAGTTTTCTAGAGGAAGGGGAAAACAGCTGTGACATTGGGAAAGAATGAAAAGTTGCAATATTTAAAGGAAAAAGGCTTTCAATTGTTCTGAGACACAATTTATAACAAATCCCTGTTTTTAGAGCCTTGGCCTATAACCAAAACACCCAAATCAGAACCTGGCTCCTTCACTCCCGGCTCAGTGCTTGACATAGTTTGGATGTTTGTCCCCTCCAAATCTCATGCTGAAATGTGGTCCCCGTGTTGGAGGGGCCTGATGGGAGGCGTTTGGGTTGTGGAGACGGACCCCTCCTGAAGGGGTTGGTGCCCTCCCCGTGGCGAGGACGGAGTTCTTGCTCTGTTCATTCACACTAGAGTTGGTATTTAGAAGAGGCTGGCACCTCCTTCTCTCTCGCTCCCACTCTTGCCGTGGGACACCCCGGCTTCCCTGACCTTCACCATGTTGTAACCTTCCTGAGGCCTCACCAGCAGTCAAGCAGACACCAGCGCTGTGCAAACAGTGAGCCAAATAAAGTCTTCTCTATGTAAATTAGCTATCTCAGGTATCCTTAGTGCTCTGTCTGTGATGTCACCTAAGATTAACAGCTTGAAACAGGGTTTTGCTATCTGTCTCACTATCGCCCAGAGCAGGGCCACTCAGAGCATGGCCCCTGGACAGATGCCAATCTGCAAAGTCACGTTACCACTCCACAGGGTGATAGGAAAAAACTGAGAGTCAACATTTAGAAACTTTTATGACAACTTAACCGAGTTAGGTCTGCCGAATCTAATGAAAGGGGTTGGCATATTTTGTCTGCTTTATAAATTTTTTTTTCTAGTAATATATTTTTATCATATTTTGGACAGTAGCAGTCAAAATGGATTGGACGTTAAACTCTCCCTCTCTCTCTCTCTCTCTGTCTCTCTCTCTCTCTTTCTCTCTCTGTCTCTCTCTCTCACCTGTTCCTTTTCTACAGGTATGTTGAGAAGTACCGCCCTGGAGATCTTGGTGCAGATGCCTGGGCTCCACCCCATACCCCCCACCCAGAACCTCCATGAAGAGGAATCCCTGATCCCGTTAAGGGTGTCTGAGGCCCATTACATTGACAGGCAGTCAGCACCAGCAATCTTCCAGCTCATGAGGGAGAGGCCCTGCTCCTCAAAGCTCAGCAGGGAGGCAACTGCAGTGACTGGACACGCCAGCCGGAGGGCAGCTCTGGCTGAAAGGAAGGCAGAGGCTGGAGCTGCTCCAGGCCACAGGCTACCCTGGGAGTCGTGAGAACCCAAAACAGGGAGCGTCCCAGGGGAGACTGGGTGAATCCAAGCAACGAATGACATGGAGCTAGGCCCACACCTAGGGTGAAGACTCGTGTTCTAGTCTTGGTTCTACTCTGTGTGCTGTCTGGGCCTCAGTTTTCCCAGCTGTAAAATGAGGTCAGTGGTATATGTTTGTTTGTTTGATGCTGCTGTTAGGAGCAGATCTCTTTCACCAACCAAAGCATGGACATTAATTGCATAAAACTAACCTGATGGAATTGGAGTTGGACACATAGATACCCTGCAGCTGTCTTTTCTCTGTTACCCCCTTTCCCATTCTCCTCCCCCCAGCCCTGGTCAAGGCAGCCACTGTGAAACTCTAAGGTTCCAAGGACAAAGGAGAAGAAAAAAATTGTACTAGATAATCCCTAACATCCCTTCCAGCTGTGATTCTAAGATTGTAATTAGAGAGTTAGCAGTAACTTTCAAAGATTAAAATGCACATAACCTTTGACCCATGTATATGATGGATACTAGAAATAAACTCCTGAGTGTGTATAAAAGCTGTTTGTCCCAGCCAGGGGTCTCAGCCAGGCTGCTTTTAAAAAGCCTGGGGCTGGGCGCAGTGGCTCAAGTCTGTAATCCTAGCAGTTTGTGAGGCTGAGGCGAGAGGATTGCCTGAGCCCATGGGTTCAAAACCAGTCTGGGCAACATGGTGCGACCTTGTCTCTACAATAAATAAATTTTTAAAAAATTAGCTGGGTGTGGTAGCACACACCAGTAGTTTTGGCTACTTGAAAGGCTGAGGCGGAAGGATTGACTGAGCCCAGCAGGTCAGTGCTGGGGGTGACCATGAGCGTGCCACTGCACTCTAGCCCGGGCGACGGAGTAAGATTCCAACTCAAAAAACCAAACCAAAACAAAAAGGCTGGAGATAGCCTTAGGTCTGTCATCAGGAGAGCAGGAATAGTGGATGCTTTGCTGGTTTCCAGAGTGAGATTACCATGTCTGTGCTGACAGGGAAGGATGCCAAGATGTATAGGTAAGTGGGAAACATAGGCACAAAACAGAATCCCCACATTCACCAAGGTTGGTGGTGGTGGAATATGTGAACATCTTGGTGAATATCTGGATATACATAGACATTCCTAGAAAGATAAATTGCTAACAGCGGTTGCTTCAGGAGAGGCTGAGTGGAAGGAACAGAGGTTTGATCCTTGTGGAGTGAGCTTTTCACTGTGCCGATGTCGTATTGTTTCAAATCAATGTAAACACATTTTCTTACAAACATTTATTTTTGCTTTTTTAGACACAGGGTCTTGCTCTGTCACCCTGGCTGGAGGGCAGTGTTGGGATCATAGGTCATTGCAGTTTCAAACTTCTGGGCTCAAGTGATCTTCTCTACCCAGCCTTCCAAGTAGCTGGAACTATAGGTATCACCACACTTGGCTAATTATTATTATTATTATTATTATTATTATTTTGTAGAGACAGGGTCTTGCTATGTTGCCCAGGTTGGTGTCAAATTCCTGGCCTCAAATGATTCTCCTGTCTCAGACTCCCAGAATCCTGGAATTACAAGCGTGGACCACCACGCCCAGTTTAAAAACATCTTTGAATAGTAAAGTTGTGCCCAGTAAGCAGTTCTGGGAAGCAAAGGTGGCCGCATTATCTGCTGGGACTTTGGTAACGTTAAGCTTCTACCTGGGAGGAGGAGGAAGTGGAGCTCCCAGATTTTTTTGTCTCTGTGTCTTTTTGTCTTAGGGCCACCTGCCCTAGGACCGGGCTGCTCACTGGCTCTCTGGCAAGCTTGGGCTTCCTGGGCCTGACAGTTGTCCTACCCCAGGGGTCCCCACAGGACTTTAGAAAGGTTAGTGTGGTGCTATACATAATGGGTTTTTATTCACATTCCTGGCTGTAACCCCCATAACCCTTGTCACAGTATTTTGTAACAATATTGGGTGTGTCAGGCCTCAGGGACAAGCTTCAGAAACAGAATCTCTCCGACCTCCTGCCTGCCTTCCACCTGCTCCCAGGCTGTGCTCTGATCTTCCCCTGCCTCCCAATTGTCGCCCTTAAGACCCTCCCCAGAGAGGGTCCCACCCTGAACACTGGGGGAAGGAGTGCTGGCATCATGAGCTTCCATACAAAACCCAAGAGTACTGGGTTCCAAGAGCTTTCAGACAGCTGACTACCAGGAGGGTCCTGGGTGGTGCCTAGGGGGACACGGAAGTTCCTTCCCCTTCCCCCACACCTCGCCCTGTGTGTCTCTTCATCTCTGTCCTTTGCAATATCCTTCTTAACAAATCAGTCAATGTGTCTCCCTGAGTTCTGTGAGTCACTCCCACAAATTAAAAAGATCCCCAAAGAGGGGGTTGTGGGAACTCCAACTTGAAGCCAGTCAGTCAAAAGTTCCGGAGGCCCAGACTTGCCACTGGTGTCTGGGGTGAAAGGGGGCAGTCTTGGAGACTGAGCCATCACCCTGGGAGATCTGACTCCGTTTCCAGGTAGGGAGTGTTGGAACTGAATTGTAGGAGGCCTGGCTGGTGTCTACTGCTTGGTGGTGAGAGAAACTCCCGCATTTGGTCACAGAAGCCTTCTTCTGCCTCGATTAGTATGTGAGAGAAGAGGGAAAAACTCTGTTTGGGAGAGTTTTTCTTAAGGTGTTAGAAATGGACATTTTTGAACCCACAAGAGAATTCATTTGCTTTCACAAAAAGCGACAAAAAGATCAGTGTGCTTTAGGCAACTAGGGCTTTCTCCACACACTGCAGCTCAGTAAAGTTGCCCTCAAGGCCATATTCATAAACAAATTCACCAGCCTCTGGCAGTGAAGGCCCAGCCATCAAGAGCACCTTTGTTGACCTACACCTGAGCAACCAGAACACAAGGGGCTTTGACTGCCACCAGTCCATGGAAATAAACCAGCTTTAAAGTGAGTGTTATTTTTAATTTTTTTTCCATGAGGCCTTATGGGCCTGTATACCTTTTAAATAACACATGTATACACACACACACACACACACCACTGCATTTTTAAAAGAAGGTGAAGGAAGATACAGTTGCTACCAGGGCACTTTAGACCTAAGATTTGAGGGAGTTAATTGGAATCCAGACCAAAGCTGTGTTTCTTTCTTTTTGAGCCAGAGTCTCACTCTGCCACCCAGGCTGAAGTACAGCGGCATGCTCACAGCCATCGCAGTCTCGACCTGCTGGGTTCAGGCGATTCTTCCGCTTCAGCCTTCTGAGAATC
The DNA here is from genome assembly GCA_963574415.1 of Tarsius wallacei. Taxonomy (NCBI): domain Eukaryota; kingdom Metazoa; phylum Chordata; class Mammalia; order Primates; family Tarsiidae; genus Tarsius; species Tarsius wallacei. The sequence continues at coordinate 10,097 of CAUYQG010236325.1, read as the reverse complement.
TGGAATTACAAGCACGCCACCATGCCCAGCTAATTTTTTAAAATTTATTTTAGAGATGAGGGCTCGTCATATTGCCCAAGCTGGTCTCGAACCTGTGGGCTCAGGCAATCCTCTCGCCTCTGCCTTCCAAAGTGCTGGGATTACAGGCGTGAGCCACCGCTTCCGGCAAAAGCTGTGTTTCTAATGAAAATGCAGCGGAGAACGTGAGCATGACACCAGAAGGCAGAGGGGATGCTAAAAGACGTGATTTTAATCAATGACAATGAGAGAAATTTCTTGGGTTTGAATCTGTGCACATGACTTGACCTCTCCAGATCCCAGTTGCCTCAACTGTCTGCTGGAGAAGCTGAGGATGCCTGCTCGTAAACTCATTGAGGAGAGTAAACGGCATGACCCAAGTGAAGCAGCTGGTGGGTGGAGGGGCTCTCCTGTGGCAATAATCATGTATCAAGGGCTTTCTCTGTGTGGGTATGTGTCCTGAATTAGCTACCATGGCTCTGCTAGGAAACCCTGGTCATCCCACATTCCGGGTGAGGAAGGGGTGGCCAAGAGAGCTTTCCAAGGTCAAGCAACTGCGGGTTCCTTCCCCAAGTCCCCTCTCTCTGGAAGACCCACCTCTGGCCAGTCTTGCCAGGCTGTATCTGGGTCCCAGCTGAGGCCCATGTGGATTTCCCTCGCTGCTGTGTCCTGGACCTGAATTGACTTTGGAGATGAGTTCACTGACAACACCCTGTCGATGTGAAAATCAAGAACCTATGGAGTTATTTGGACAAGCTCGCCCTGAGGCAAGCCAACCAAAACCAAAGTCCTCTGTCTCTGGGGCAGGGCCCTGTCTGGCACAGCCTAATGGCTCTCTTGCTTACAAGTACTGAGGTCTTGCTGCCTGAGATAGGGAAGGATTCTGAAAAAGGAAAGTCTTAACCATGGGTGTGCTGGGCATCTTGGTGAACTGGTCACGTGGTGGGCAGCTCTCCCTGGGTTGGTGCTCAGTGAGAACGGGTTCTGTTCAGCACAACCTTGAAGACTGGGGCACTCAAGGGTAAAGAGCCAGAGTTAGAGCCTGGCATTTCTTAGGCCATCCTGGTGTTAGAGGAGACCCCTGACCTCTGACCTAAGGACTCAGCTCAGAGAGCTGAATCTCAAAACAGCCAAATACATTGGAGTTTATTGAAGTGGTTGTAAGATAGGAATTAAGCAGGTCTAGTTTTCTAAGACAAACAACAAAGCTAATTTCTCAGGAGAGGCAGCTGAGACAGTTTGTCTAGAAAGGTGAATAGCCTGGTTTTCTGAACCCCACAGAGAAAAATAGAATGTGATTGAGAACCAGTTAGAGCCAGCTAAAACCAAGATGGCAACTAATTTGCCCACTACCCAACCTTACCCCTCATTATAATACATTAGCATGCTAAGTGACACACCCTCCAGTGCCATGACAGTTCCGACCCTACCCATTTATAGTAACAAACTGGGAGGACCCCAGTTCTTAGAAATCTCTACCTCTTTCCCAGGAAACCCATGAATGTTCCACCCTTTGCTTAGCATGTAATCAAGAGAGAACTATAAACGTAAAACACTAGTGATACACAACTGCTGTCCTTCCTAGAGACCCACCCATGCTGCTCTCTGTCATTTCAATAAACTCACTTCCATTTTCCAACCAAAACTCCAGCGATGCATGGGGGCTGCTCTGCCTACAGAATAGCCTTCTTTCTGTTCCTCTTTCCTTCTAGTAAACTTACTTTCACTGTTCTTTGGTGGGTCGCTCTTGAATTCTTTCCTGTGTGAAGTCAAGAACCCATTTGGCCTCACGGGCTGGACCCCAACTTGGGCTTCCCTGTTTTGTGTCAGTAGTGTCTGAAAGCAATGATGATCTCTATTTCAGTTCCTCAACTTCTAACTTTCCAGAAGATACAAGTTCAGCTTGGACGTGCCCTGGAGAAAAATCTTGGGGTAGCATGTCAGCTATGCTAACATGAAAAGGCTGTACCTAAAAAGTGTCCCAAATAGAGTTTCTGACAGCAGCACATGATGGGATCCTTAAAGATGTAGTCTTCTGAAATTAAATCATGAAATCATGTGGGCAAAAGAGTAATTTGAAACTGGAAGGCAGCAGGTTACAAAGATGGTTTTGGGTGAAGCCTCTGCAGACAATATGGACTCTGAGAGTGAGAGCTTTCCTGATATATTTAGGAGGCTCACAGCAAGGGCGGTAATTTTGAAGTCCCAGAGTTGGAAATTAAGGCTAAAGTCTTATCATTTTCTCTCTCTTTCACACACACGAGGCCCTTTATTCTGGGCAGGTTTAAGCTGGCTGGGTGGAACCAGACCTCCTAGGAGAAACTAACTACTATGTCACACAGACTCAAGTGTCATGGGAAGAGCACCGAACTAAGCTCAATTCAGGGCGTGACCCTGCTGTTTGCTTACTCCATGATGCCTCTGCTAAGGTCACTCATTCATTCCATAGCTTCTATTTGTTTATTTATTTAAATTTTAAGCTTTTAGAGACAGGGGTCTCGCCATGTTGCCCAGGCTGGTCTCGAACTCTTGGGCTCTTCCACCTTGGCCTCCAGAGTGGCTGGGACTGCAGGTGTGCCACCGTGCCCGCTACAGGCTATATAGGCCATCTGAGTGCCAGCACTGTTTACCCTGTACCATATTGACATCTCCACACATGCCATCTCAGCATCTCAAAAGTGATTATGCCTCTTCTTTAAAATGAGACAATTAGGCCAGGTGCAGTGGCTTATGCCTGTAATCCCAGCACTTTGGGAGGCCTAGGCCAGAGGACTGCTTGATCCCAAGAGTTGAAGACCATCCTGGGCACCAGAGTGAGACCCTGTCTCTATTTTTGGAAAAAAAAAAAAGTTTAAAATGAGACAATTTGATGAGACCAGAGGTCAGAAACTCAAATGCCTAGAGGGAGCTGATAAAAATATCAATGAGAGCAGAGCACCAGGTATCCATAAGAGGGAATGATGGCGACTGTGGCAAGCTAGAGGGTCAAGGCCACGTCCCAAGGAGGCAGCTATTAGTTCCAGTCAAATTCATCCTGCTGAATGGTGGGCCCAGTTTTGACTATCCACTTCTTCAAAAGAAACGGCGAATTCAGATATTTATGGAATATCTTGATTTTTAAGCTGCCAATCCCAAACGTTTTAAAAGTACAAACAGAAAGGAAAGATTAAAAAACAAATATAACCAAATAAGTTCATCTATCAGCTGGACTTGGCTTTCTGGCCACTGGTGTGTGCATTACAGACTGCAGCTGAGTGCCTTTCTGGCTCACAGTGTCTGCAATCCTAAAGTCTTGCCAGGTGAAGCCTTGAGTAGGCTGCTGACCTAGCTGGGCTATTTCCTCATCTGTGGAAGGAGGATGTTGATTTCTGCTTGGTCTACCCCATGAGATGACTGTGAAACTCCAGTGAGATAGTAAAACACTGTCCCTCGTTAATATAGTAGGTAGTTAAAAAAAGAAAGAAAGAAAGAAAAAAAAGAAAAGAAAAAACCCACTTTGCAAATGATAGGACTTAGCAATTGTGAGGAATAATTTTTTTTTTTTTTTTTTTTTTAGTTGGAGTCTCACTCCGTGGCCCAGGCTGGAGTGCAGTGAGTGGCGTGCTCACAGCCTCCCCAGTGTCGACTTGCTAGGCTTTGGTGATCCTTCCACCTCAGCCTTCCAAGTAGTTGGAACTACAAGTGCATACTAGTGCACAAGGTCTCACCAAGTTGCCTGGGCTGGTCTCGAACCTGCAGCCTCAGGCAATCCACTCACCTCGGCCTGCCAAAGTGCTGGGATTACAGGTTGAGCCACTGAGCCTGGCTGTTTAATTCTTTTTTTTTTTTTTCTTTTTGAGTCAGGGTCTCATTCTGTGGCCCAGGCTGGAGTGCAGTGGCACAATCATGGCTCACCACATCTTCACTGGGCTCAAGCTATCCTTCCACCTTGGCCTCCCAAAGTGCTGGGATTACAGTCATGAGCCACCACACCTGAACATAATTCTAACCTTGAGGGATATAACCCAACCCAGGGAAGACAAACACATATATGATAAAGAGACATCCTTCAAGTCCAACAAGGGAGGACTTCAGCAGGGGTCTACTGTGTCTTGCATTTGAATTCATCAAACATCTGATCACATTGAAAAAGCCAGAGAGAGACTTACCCTTCCATCCGGAGTCTTGGGCCCAGAGTAAGGAGCAGCCTCACCCATCAGAACTGGCCACACGTCAAAAAATTCCTAGGAGTGAAAAAAAAACACAATAATTACATGTTTTGAAGGTAGATCAAGAAAATGATCTTAAGAAAAGAAGTCCCACCTGCATGAGTCATCTATCACTGAAATTTAGAAGGTGGGAAGAACTCAGCAAAAGCCAAGCTAGAATTACTAGCGTTAGAAAATCATCCCGTCTGCCCTTCAAAACACTGGGCCTGTCTAGTCATGAGCCAAAACACAGTGTTGCGAGACAAGAGGGAAGGTAGGATCTCCACAGTGAAGAGGTGTCCTCAAAAACATACCAGGCATGGGGTCAGAGGGTTAGCTAAGGTAATGTCCCCTGCAGTGTCATTTACCAAGGGGGAACAAAAAAACCTCAGAATTTATTTATAAAAAATTGTTTGCATGTACACGTTTAAACTTCAGTCACCTTCAAAGTACTCTCCATTTGCTGCAATACACCTATCTAGATGCTTTTTTCATTGCTCAAGGCAGTTTTTGGACTCTCAATTTTGATGCCTTTTAGTGCTTCTGCCATTTTTTGTTTCACCTCTTCTACATCAGCAAAACGTTTCCCTTTGAGGACTTTTTTCATCCAGAGAAACCAAAAAAAAGTCACTCAGGGAGAGATCGGGTGAATAGGGAGGGTGGGGCCCCGAGTTCATGCTGTTTGGGGTCAAAAACTGCTGAGCACTCAGTGTGGTGTGGGCAGACGAGTTGAAAGAATCTCTCCCAAAAAATTAACTGAAACCGAACACAGCCTCTCACAACAATGCTAGCCACCCTCCAAAAAATAATTCCGTTTTTTTTCTTTTTATCCCCTTGCATAGTTGTGAAAAATTAGAAATCATCTAAGTGTCCAGCAAGGGAAGACTTATTATCAATTACGGTGCATCCATTAATGATGGTGTCACAGATGTGTACATATTGATTGAAAAGATGTCCACTGTACACGGATGAGTGAAAAACATGAGAGGCCAAAAATATATGCCGTGCGACCCTGTTACTGACCACGGGTTCTTAGGGCTCGCGTGATGGAAACTGTCAAGAGCCAAACAGATTCCCAGGCAAGGCTTTATTGGAGGCTCGTACGAGGGAGGCTGCTTCGGCCGGTTTCCTGAAGGGGGTAAGGAAAGGGGGTGTAACATCAAAGGAAAGGTATGTTGATGTGATTAGAGAGGGGTTTTAGCCGTGCAAGTGTAGTGTAGACACCTATTTCTTCATATGTCATATGTACAAAAATTGGTGGATAAGCCCCGCCTGGGGATGGGATTTTATGATTCTGTAAAGCAAGGGGTTACAATCAGATACCCTCTGGTCCTCGTGTGCACGTGAGTGAGTGGCAGGCGGGGGGTTTTATCATCCCAAGCAAGATTTATGCGAATCGTTGCTTCTCTTGATGAGTGCTTTCAAGGCTGTGATCTGTAGGATGGCTCCAGCTGGGGTTCTGCACAGTCTCGTGGCTACAGAATGTGAGGGAGGCCTGGTCCTAGTCCTGCTCTGTCTCAGCCCTAGTGTTCAATTACATCTAAAAGCTGCTGTGAACACCTTGTCAACAAAGCATAAACGGGCCGGGAGCCGTGGCTCAGCCTGTAATCCCAGCACTTTGGGAGGCCAAGGCGAGAGGATTGCCTGAGCCTGGGGATTCAAGATCAGCCTGGACAACTTGGTGAGACCTTGTCTCTACAATACATCACAAAAACTAGCCAGGCGTGGCGGCGTGTGCCCATTGTTCCAGCTATTTGGAAGGCTGAGGCAGAAGAATTGCCTGAGCCCAGCAGGTCGAGGCTGCGGTGGCCGGGAGCAGTGTGCCACTGCATGCCAGCCTGAGTGACAGAGCGAGACTCCAACTCAAAGAAAAAAAGCATAAACACCTGATTTTCTCTGGGTGATTGGACTGAGACTGGAATTTATTTAGAAAATTTTTCATTAATAAGCTTTTTTGCTTTTGGAACCAGGAAAACACATTTTTCTCAGATAAGAAAAAAAAAGTGATGCCAATTAGGGACAGATAGATCCATATCTGGGTGCGACAAGAAAGGCCGACGCCTATAAGACAAGTGGCTGTTAAAGCAGAATAAGCAGGAACATCAGCCTGAATCTATATCTGTTTTATCACACAGGCTGGAGTGCAGTGGCATGATCACAGTTCCCTGCAGCCTCCAATTCCAGGGCTTAAGTGATCCTCCAGCCTCAACCTCCAGAGTAGCTGGGACCACAGGTTCCTGCTACCACACCCAGCTAGTTTTTATATTTTTTGTAGAGAGGAGGTCTGCTATATGGCCCAGACTGGCCTGAATCTATGAGGTCCTATGTAACAATTTGTGTTCCTACTTAACAAATTACGATCTTTAGTATGCAAACCAAAACCTAATTTAGGAGTATAATTTTGTTACAAATAGTCACGTTCCAGCCATTCACAGGCAGCAGTGGATCAGATCACACCCAAATAAGGCAAATGCCCAGTTGTAACCAATCACGTTTTTCTCTGTATTTTGCTTTCACGCTCGGCATATAAGAGTTCATGGCTGATGCTGTGGAGCAGAGCTCCGAACCTCTTCTGCTGCTAAGTGCTGCTCGATTCATGAATCATCCTTTGCTCAGATGAACTTCATTACTTTTATGTTGCTAAACTGGGCAAGACACAGGCAGAGAGAAGAGAGAGAGGAGCCAGCAAAGGAGCTGAGCAGTCCTGCAGCCTCAGGAGAAGCCAACCGACACCACACAGGCCCTCGCCTATTTTCTCAGGAGTTTCCTTTGCACATGAGCTGCAAAGTTCAGGGTTGGGCTCTATCCTCCGGGGCCCACTCTTTTCATTCACCTATACCTATTTGGAGACAAACAGTGACCCACTATCACTGGGTTACTGTGGGTGGGATACTAAGCCCCCTTGTCCCTCTCTTGTTGGGACATGTTTGTCAGGGTGGTTGGCTCATTCTAATGTCATCTAGAGAACAAGCAGAAGAGAGTCCACATTAAATTCATATTCCATGCCCTTGCCTTTCTGCCCAGCTGGCTCTTTTCCAGACTACTGACAACAGGGAGAAATTCAACTCCTGGTGAAAATGCAGCTGGGCCCTACCTGAGCCCCGTGACCTGCTTGCCACTAGATATACAGAGTTGAATAAGGGCACAGCCCGTGCCTGGAAGAGTTCATTGTTTTATGAGGAAACAGTGAGGTGCTCAGGTAATTACAGTAACACAGATGGGCACGAACCAAAGCAGCAGTGGAGAGTACAAATGCTACCGGGGCCCAGGAGAAGAACGGGTTATTGGGCCGACACCTTATGTGGTCAGACACAGAGTGGACCTGAAGACTGTCCCAGGAAGAAGAGAAGTTGCCACACAAGGGGTTGTGTGAAGAGTTGGGCATATCTATGCCTACTCCTTCTTTCCTTCTGTCCCTTCCTCCCCACTTTCTTCCTTCTTATCTTTCTTGACAGCCTAATTGAGATATAATCCATATACTATACAGTCATTCATCCATTTAAAGTGACTCAATGACTTAAATGAGTTTTTCATAGTGTCAATAGCTCAGGTAAAAGCTTGACTATCCGAAGGGCAGGTTCTTAGAGTATAGACAGCATAGCCCACTTTTAATTGCTAAATTGTTCTACCTTTTGGGGATGCCTAAATCAGAATATTCTTTTTTTTTTTAGATGAAGTCTTGCTATGTTGTCCAGGCTGGTCTAGAACTCCTGAGTTCAAGCAATCCCCCTGCCTCAGCCTCCCAAGTAATTGAGATTAAGTGAGCCACCACTCTTGGCTTGCAACTTTTTTACTTTATATATTTTGTTACTTTTTTGACTTTTTTTGGTAATAACACAGTTTAAAACACAAACACACTGTACAGCTATACAAAAATATTTTCTTAAAAAATTTATCTCAAATTCTATTACTTTTTTTCTGTCTCTGGTGCTTGAATCAGAACAAAATATTTTCTTTATATTCTTATTCTATAAGCTTTTTTCCCTTAAACATTTTCTGGGGGGGGGGGGTAGTCTCACTCTGTTGCCCAGGTGGGAGAGCAGTGGCATGCTCATGGCCACCACAACCTCGACCAGCTGGGTTCAGGCGATTCTTCCACCTCAGCCTTCCGAGTAGCTGGAACTACAGGTGTACACCACCACACCTGGCTAGTTTTTTAAAATTTATTTATTGTAGAGATAAGATCTTGCCATGTTGTCCAGTCTGGTCTCATGTTGTCCATGGGCTCAGGCAATTCTCACCTTCACCTCTCAAAATGCTGGGATTACAGGCATGAGCCACCCTGCCTGGCTAACATTTCTAAAACTTTTTAAACTTTCTTGTTGAAAACTAAGACACAGACACACACATTAGCCTAGGCCTACACAGGATCAGGATCATCAGTACCATGGCTTCCACTTCCACAACTTATCCCACTGGAAGGTCTTCAGGGATGACAATATGCATGGAGCTGTCATCTCCTAGGATGACAATGCCTTCTTCTGGAACACCTCCTGAAGGACCTGCCTGAGGCTGTCCTACAGTTCACTTTCTTTTTGGTGAGAAAACCCTTATCCACTGCTGGTGAGAGAATAAAATGGATTTGAGACCAGACTGGGCAACTTGGCAAGACCTCATCTCTTAAAAAATTAGCCAGGTATGGTGGTGCATGCCTGTAGTTCCAGCTCCCTGGAAGGCTGAGGTAGAAGGATAACCTGAGCTCAGTGGGCAGAGGCTGCAGTGGCCGTGAGCGTGCTACTGCATTCCAGCCTGGGCGACAGAGTGAGACTCCTACTCAAAAAAGAGAGAGAGAGAATAAAATGGTACAATCATTTAGAAAATCTGATGGGCAATATTTACTAAAGCTATTGCCCAGAAATTCAACTCTTAGGTTAATATCTAACAGAAATGAGTACAACTGTATCCCAAAAGACATACAGTGCACTGGAATGTTCATGATAGTAATACTCACAATAACCCAGATCTGAAAACCCAAATGTCCACCTTAGATTATTCATGGAATGGAACACTCCAGAGGAATGGAAACGAATGAACAAATGCTACAGAGAACAGTGAGGATGAATCTTACAAGCAAAATGTTGAACAAGTAGTCAAATGCAACAGGGTGCAAATGTTGCAGGATTCCATTTATGTGACCTTCAAGGAGAAGCCAAATAAATATGGTGTGAAGGTCAGATGGTGGTTGCCTTCCGGAAGAGACTGTGGAGATCCTGGAGAAGTTAGGAAGGGGGTTGCTAGGTGCTGCTCGTCATGTTCTATTTCTTAATTTTGGTAATGGTCCCGTGGGAACGTTCCCTCTGTGATAATTCATTGGTTATTATATACCTACAGTGAGTGTTCCTTTCTGTATCTATGTTATGTTTCAGCATAAAGTCTTAAAAAGAATCCCTGTATGTTGACATGGAGAGATGCTCATTAAACATTAAGTACAAATGGTAGACTATCAGAAAATGGGGCCTAGTGATTTTTTTCTTTTTCTTTTTCTTTTTTTTTTTTTGGGGGGGGTCTTGCTCTGTTGCCCAGGCTGGAGTGCAGTAATGCAATCATAGCTCCCTGCAGCCTCAACCTCCTGGGCTCAAGCTTCCTAAGTAGTTGGAATTATAGGCATACACTATTGTACCCAGCTAATTTTTTGCAGAGATGGGAACTTACTATGTTGCCTAGGCAAACTCCTCCCACCTTGGCCTCCCTAAGTGCTAGAATTACAGGTGTGAACCACCACACCCCGCCTGCCCAGCCATTCTTTTTTTTTTTTTTTTGAGTTGGAGTCTCACTCTGTCACCCAGACTGGAGTGCAGTGGCCGCTCCCGGCCACCACAGCCTCGACCTGCTGGGCTCCGGCGATCCTTCCGCCTCAGCCTTCCGAGTAGTCGGAACTACAGGCGCGCACTA
>CAUYQG010236324.1:0-16083 GCA_963574415.1 Tarsius wallacei | reverse complement strand
GTGCCCGGCTAATTTTTTGATTTATTGTAGAGGTGAGGTCTTGCTTGCCCAGGCGGGTCTCGAACCCGCGGGCTCAGGCAATCCACTCACCTCAGCCTCCCAAAGGCGCGGGATTACAGGCTGAGCCACCGAGCCCGGCTGAAGCGTTAGTTCTTATTCTTCAGGTGATGGTACCTGTCACCCTCTGCAAGCAGTCAGCTCATTGCAGGAGATGAAGAAAAGGAAGATGTTTGTCTTTGGTCATGTGTTCTTTTTCTGCAGATAAGAGGGATTTCTTTTGCTTATTTTGTATTTCCCTCCGGCATATCTGAAAAGATATAACCATACACAAATAAAGCGTGAAAACTTGACTCACAGGGCCAAACCAGTTCTTACCTGTCCCTCGGGCACTCTTCCTCCTGCTATTGATTTCACTCTTCCTCAGCTATACTCACTTTAAGACAAATTCTGTATTTATTTTCTCTTCTCTTTTTTTTAATTATAAAATTTGGAAGAAATACTCTAGTTGTATTCCTTTAGACTACTCTCCCTAAACTTTTTAATTCAGTCAGTGTATGATTAGTCAGCTGAGATAACCTTTTTAAACGATGAAAAGGTTCCAGTGTTCATGTCCCTGGGGGCATTCAGGCATGAACGTGATTTAGTATGATGTGCTACTGCAAATCTAACAAGGGATAACAGCTTGAAGTCCCGGAGGACTCAATTAACTCTAGCATCTGTTAAAAATGAAAAAAGGCAACACAAAACTCAAAGTAACACCCCTACCTCCTAGGAAAAAAGTAAGAGATAATCTTTGGAGATTTATTTTGGGATATCACTTATAGTTCAGGCTCTGGGAGTAAATCATGTGGTCACTGGGACAAGTGACTTAATCTCTGGACTAACCACTCAGCTTTCTTGACATTTGGGAACAAAAAAAGAGAAAGGTAGCCTTAGAGTATATGGATGGGAGTTCAGACCCTGAGTGAAACATTGTGACCCTGTATTCAATCCAGCTCATGGCTTTAAATCTTATTTCCAAATTACCTTTGGGATAACAGGGAAGGGTAACTGGGAGAGAGACATTAAAAAAAGATTGAGAAACAAGAACACGGGTACATAATTTTATTTATTTATTTATTTATTTTGAGTTAGAGTCTCCCTTCGTCACCCAGACTGGAGTGCAGTGGCACAGTCACGGCCACCCCAGTGTCGACCTGCTGGGCTCTGGCGATCCTTCCGCCTCAGCCTTCCAAGTAGCTGGAACTACAAGCATGCACTACCATGCCCGGCTAATTTTTTTATTTATTGTAGAGACGAGGTCTCACCAAGTTGCCCAGGTTGGTCTTGAACCGCGGGCTCAGGCAAACCACTCACTTCGGCCTCCCAAAGTGCTAGGATTACAGGCTGAGCCACTGAGCCCAGCCTAAGGGTACATAATTTTAATCACTCCCAAATGACAATCTCATGTGCCAGGACATGGGCTTTAATTCTATCTATACAAAGGCCTGAGTTCTAATACTGAATATCGTCAGATAATTACTTGGCCAGTAATCTACACCAAATCCCCACACTCCAGTGATTCATTTTGAAAAACTCCCAAACAAGCACCAACTCGGCGATCTTCCACTTTGATTCTCTTGGATTGAGCAAAGAAAGTCCTTTAGAGTTGCTAACCGTTGGGCAGCACTTGGGGTGAAGTCATGTTTGGTAACAGGAGATGAAACAATAGCAAAGATTAATGAGTCTTTGGAAAAGCAAGTTTAAACAACATGCTTATAAATCTGGAGTCATTGTAAACCCATCCAAAAGAGAAAAGACATGGCCGTCTTTTTATCCTTATATTTCTGGTCGCCCTGTCGAACAGCTGCATCTTGATGCATTACTGGTTATCCCAGGCAAATGATGGTTTACAAACTGAAGTCTCCATCTCAATACTCCCACTAATAAGGAAAGGAAAGGATAGGATACAGGAAAGAAAAGGAGGGAAGGAGGAAGAGAGGGAGGGAGGGAAGAAAAGAAGAAGGAGAAGGTGATCAAGGTGGTTTCAGTACTAGGAGGACTGTGAATTTCGGTGGTTTTTTAAAATCCTACAGCTCTATTCTTTTACTAATTGGGATTTTAATGGTGCCTTATGTCTGACATTATCATTTTCGTAAGATCACTCACTGGAATTTCAGCAAAGCAGTGTCAGTCTTCCCCCACAATCCTGCCAGGAGGAAATAAGGTGGAGAAAGACAAGCGTCTCCAGGGGTGACAACCAACCCGAATCTTTAGGATACCAGTGATTCAGCCTGAGATCAAGAGTCAAGACAAAAGTTAAGAGCCAGTCCATCACCACTTCTCAAATAGGCTTGGATATTGGCATGAGTGGTTGAAAAGCAACATAAGTGGCCTTACTCACTTTCTGCCATTCAGCAAAAAATGGGTATTTTCAATTGCCTATAACCCCATACTCCGAGACTCATTAAAACAATTGCCATTTTGAATAAAGGAAAAAGTTACTCTGTAAAAATTTTTATTTTTTGATACAGGCAAAGAAGGGTAGTTTTATAACATCTTATAGTGTTTACTGTCTTATATCTTTATTGAGCAAAAATCACCCAAAAAATCCTGTGTCTAGAAGGACTTTGGTCAAAACTTGAGGTCAGCAATATAAAAATAGTTTTGACCTAAACAGCTGATGGTCTAAGATCAAGTTCAAAGTAGTAGGAAGGAACACAAGGGCAGATCAATTCTCCAAGTTCAAGCCATGTGGGGATGAAGAGGAAATCACATTTAGAGAATCAGACAAGGTGCAACCCCAGAACCACCCCCTAAGTGTGTGGTTACCACATGGAGTGGTCTGTTCTCTGTTAAAGCCAACTGCTAGAAAAGAAGCAATCCTTGCTCCATACCTAGGACGGGAAAGACGGAAACAGAACAGGATCAAAACCCAGTCACATTGTCTGGGGACAGCTAGAGAGATTCCCACCAGATATCAACCTCTAGATAGATCATAAGAGAAAAACCCTAGGTACTTAGATGAGCCAGACAGAAAGGACTCTGGCCCATTCTCATTCTTGCACAGAACAAGGTAACTTATTGCCGGGGTCTAGGAGGCAAGTGTGATCATGAAATTCCACATCCCTTTAGCACTCTGCATTTCCAGGCATCTAGTTCTACCTGAGCCTAGGAGACATGCAGAGTGACTCGTAAGGGTACATTTGGGACTAGTAGGATTGACTACAGCTGATCAGCATGTACTCCAAGTGGGCCCCTCTGAGACTAGAGGAAATGACTGGTTCAAGCTCAGTCTGGATTATGACTCCAGCCAGAGATTCTGGAGTGAGAAAAGGGCTAGGAAGTCAGGGGGAGCAGGAATGCACAGAGGGGGATGAGTCAGAAAGCTTCATGTCTCTGTCTCTCAGGCATGGCAGCCTGGCACATGACATGGAGTGTGGCTGGCATGAGCAAGGGTCAGGCAATGGAGGAGCAGACTTGAAGATGAGAGTGAGGCTCTCTCCAGGCCTTCCAAATCCACCGCAGAAAGAGCCTGTGACGGCGGTAGCTGACCACCACAACTCAGGTTGGGCTGAAGTGGTTAGTAAGGGCACTGAGTTCAACTGGAAATATAAAGAAAGTAGAGATAATGTCCTCTTTTATTTTAAATCCAATGATATAAAGTTCAAAGACATATTTATAAAGTCGATCATTTATTTAGTACACCTCACACACCAGACATTCTGCTAAGTGCACAACTTCACTCAATTATCCAACCATCCCACAAGACAGATATTAAGACATTTACAGAGAAGGCAGTAGAGCTCAAAGAGGTTAAGTAATTTGCTCTTCCTTCTCCCTCCCCACTCTGCCCCAAATGGCCATATCTCTGTCTCCAAAGTCGCCTGGTCCCATGACACTGGTATTCCTCATCAAGATATGTCCTCCCATTGTAATCTTTCCAGTGTTAATCTTTCTGTTATCTGGCCATGTGATGATGGAGAAGTCATTAAACCTCTTAAGGCCTTGGTTTCTTCATTTATACCAGAAAGGGATAGGATCTCCAAGATCCCTTCTGGAACTTGGGGGACCCAGCTCAGAGCTGCATCTCCACAAGGGGATATTACAAACTCAGGGATACCCCAGGCTTGAGGTGGAAAGAAACATTGACCACTAAAATCCTGTGGATAATTAAAAATTACTCCCAGGCAATATGGAGCTTCTCATGTTCGATGATTAAATGAATGGGGGACTTCTGCATTTCCAGCAAAAACCGTGCCCTCGTCTGCAATAAAATGTCCCCCCAAGAGGGGAAGTAAAATCACATGATCTATGACTTACCAGAAATGGCATTCCTCTCGTGTTTTTATAAAGTGTCCTGGTGTTATAATTAAGGAACTCAGTGGGGAGCCTCTGCTCACTGCTAACAAAATGGATTCTGATGTGCTTGGATCAGGGAAAGTCTGATTGTATGATATTTCTGACTTTAGTGTTCCTACCCTTCCCTCTTGATATTTCAGATCAGCTGTGGCTTCCCTCAGCTTAGCTTTGATTATCTAATTCGAGCCCAGTTGCTGTGCTCTTCATGAATAACCAACCAACCAACCAACCAACCAGATGCTCTGAGTATGACTTTCATTACCTAGAAAATAACCCTTCGTATGCATATCTCTCCTTGCATACCTGAAATTGAAAAAAGTTGAAAAGGGTGTACAATTCTACATGAGGGGCTTGAGATTGAGCCAAGAAAAGCACTTGATTGTAGAGGTTACAATAAACGATAGGGGTTATGCAGCAATAATGGAACACTTTGAACTTTTCATTTCTAAATGCTTAATAATCTTCCTAGAATGATCTAACTCTTTTGAAAAGAGCACTGGGTTTAGAATCAAAGAGACCCGAGGCCATGTCTCTGCTCTGCAGTTTACTAGGATTTGACCTTGGGTGACCTATTGATTCCCCTGAACCTCAATTTACTCATCTAATACATGTCATCACTAATAGTCATTTCATAAAATTGTTGTGAAGATGCAATTAGTTTACTTGTATTAAACCCTAGCATGATTCTGGCATGATCTTCCTAATAAAAGTAATAGCCACCACTTATTAAATACCCACTGTATGCCAGGCTCTGGGCTAAGAACTTCATATACATTCACTCTGGCGGTCACATCAGCCCTGCAAGGTTAGTCCCACTGAAGAGGAGACTGAGATACAAAGCAGTAAAGCATTTGGCCCAAGGTCCTCCTGCCAGGTGATCAACCCTGGGATGGCTGCTTCATCCAGTTATTTTCTCATGCATAAGGGATAGATGTGAATCATAAATGTATGATTTGAAATCTTTACTCTTCTGGGAAAACAATGAACCTAATTTAGAGGAAAAGGACTCACTAATAAAGAAAGAACATTTTTCTAATGATATACTTCAGGGAAGGAAGAAGTAAAACTTCCCCTTCGTACACTTCCATCCAAGGGTTACTTTGGCAGATAGTCTGGTAGGGAGACAGTAAAAGGGATAAAAAGAGGCTCAACCACAGGACTGTTGCCCAAGCATTCAGCTGGAGCCCTAGGGTCACCCACATTTCTCTGGATCCATGCTTCCTACCATAAGGCAGGTAGGTTGTTCTGATTTGAGTGGGAAGCTTAGGAACTACAACCCATGAGACAATCTCTGAAGACAACTTAGTCATCAAGAAGGAAAAATACTTCATTCATTGATATTTGCAGTGAAATGCTGTTACATTCCCCTGAGCGGAAAGAAGTCTCAAGTCAGCAAGTTCAAAGACTTCTAGAGTTCTCAGGCTCTCTGTAACAATTGGATCATTAGATTCAACACTAAAGCAATCTCACATAAAAGTCTCTTCCGGAAACTTGAGGTCTCTGAACTCTGCTATGTCTCAAATCCATGTCACCTTCAATCACTGTCTCAAAGATAAGTCCCTGCAGTCAACTATCCTGTACTTAACCCCTAACACTAAATAGTTGGATCAGGGGAGAAGCAAATGCCCACATGTGCTATTTACTATCCAATCTTTCTGCTATTTCTTCTAGAATTCCTGTTTCCTGATCATCAAAGTTTAATGTATTTTCAACCTGCAGAAGGAAATCTTCTGCCACTTCCTTGCTGAACTCAAACCTAGACCTCCCTCAGGGTAGTCTTCTCTTCTACAGCCCTCTCTAGGGGCAGCTTTTGGTGTCCCAAGCCTCATTTGACATGGGGCTTGGAGCTGAGACCTTATTCTCCTAGTTCTCTCGTGTGTCCTCAAGTTCTTCTTCCCTTATTGAACAATCTTTGCACTCTGCAAGCTTGTGCTTTCTAGGTGGCAATCCTAAATGCCTTTCTCTCATTGTCATCAACCAACTCCCTCACACTGATCCCCAAACATTAAAGAGCACCAGGTTCACACTGTCCTCTCCACCCCCCAGTCTGATGACCAGCATCCTGGAGGATTTCAGAGTCCACGCGCATGCCCCATAAAATGCCTTTCACCAGAGATCCTGAGTCCCCTCATTCCAATAGCCTTTAGTTCTCCTCCAACTTTGTCACCCATATGCATAACCACACCCTGAAACTTGTCATCCCACAGAATTGCTTTACTGATGAAAACTTAATCGCTAGTAAACCACAGACTGACCACACAACCTACTTAAATTTCCTGTTCTTTCTGTCAATTTCTTTAAACCTGTTTTTCAACTTCATGAAAAATGCTAGTCCCTAGACCTACTGCCCACGTTCACATTTTACCCAATCAGTTCCTTCCTGTCTTCACTGACCTTCACATTGAAGCCTAAACCATCTTTTTAATCACTCTCTCATCTATGACTTCAATTTCCTCTCTCTTTTGTGTTTAGTCCTCCAAAATCCTGAAACTGAATTATTTCTACATCTATCTATTCAAGCTGGTCCTATATCCAGGCAGCTATGCCAAATAGGAGAAAAAAATGCACAGCATGTTTCTACAAATCCATGATCTGTTTCCCTAGATATTACCTCAGCGATTTTTCTGTGTCCATTGTTCTTTCTCATTATCATTTCCCACAAAGGGAATCATTATCACACTCAAGTTACCCTTCCCCTTTCTCACAGAAGATGTCCTTATCTCTGTCTTCACCAAGAAAACAGAGATCAGGTAGGATTTCCTTCCTTGTCCAGTCACTCTTCTCTCTCCACTTATACAACCATGCCTTTATCAGTATTTTTCTTTACCTCCTTCCTACCCATCCCACAGATATTAGCCTTTCTGTTATCTAAAACTAATCATCTAACCCTAATCCCTCTGCCCCATTCTATTACATTTCTACAACCCATGAGGCAAAAAAGAAAGTATAAAGTATTTTGAACCAAATAAAAACATAAATATCAAAATTTAAGGGATTCTACTAAAGCATTACTTAGAGGGAAACTTACAGCATACTAGAAAAACTTGACATATTAGAAAAGATATCAAATTAATGGCCTTACCTTCTACCTTAAGAAATTTGATAAAGAAATGCAAATCATATCCAAAGTAAATAGAACAGGAAAAATAATAATGATCAGAGAGAAAATCAATGAAATGGAAAACAGAAAAGCAGTTAGAGAAAATTAATGCAATCAAAAGTTAGCTCTTGAGAGCAATAAAATTGATAAATTTTATTTACCAATGAAATGTGTTTACACAGATGGATCAAAAGGAAAGAAAGAAGAAAACACTGATCTCCAAAATAAGAGAGATGACATCATTACAGATGCTATAGATTTTTGAAAGACTTAAAATAATGTTATGAAGAACCTTATATGAATAATTTTGACCACTTAAATAAAATGAGAGCTTTTCTTGGATTCACACACTACTATAGCCCACTTAAAGAAATAGATAACCTGCATAGTCTTATATTCTCTAAAGAAATTGAATTTGTTGTTTAAAACATTCCCACAAAGAAAACTCCAGGCCCAGTTGGCTTCACTGTTGAATTCTTCCAAATACTTAAAAATATCAACTTAATACAAACTCTTCCAGAAAACTGAAAAGGAAGGAGCACTTCACAACTCATTCTATGAGACCAGAGTTACCATAATATTAACATAATAATGCCAAAATCAGATAAAGACATTTCAGGAAACAAAAACTATACTTCAATAGTCCTCATAAACACCATTTGCTGAAGAGACAACATAGCAAGAACCCATCTCCACAATAAAAAATTAAAAATTAGCTGAGTGCGGTGACACACACCTGTAGTTCCGGCTATTCAGGAAGCTGAGGCAGGAGAACCACTTGAGTTCAGGAGTTCAAGGCTGCAGTGAGCTATGATCATGCCATTGCACTCCAGCCTGGCAATGGAGAAACACCTGTCTCTTAAAGAAAAACCTGTCTCTTAAAAATTGTTTTAGCTACCGTATATGCTTTGGTTACTGCAACTGCCATTTCTATTCTTTTGTGCCAACTAGACTGATACCACAAGTCTTCTGTGAACATATACAATTGATATATAATTATTTCTGTGGTTGGAATAGTTTTATAATTACCCAACTCATCCTGGTTCCTTAATCACCAAACACAACTTTAGGGGAGAAAAAAGCACACAGAAATAGTGTTAAGTTTTCTAAATCATCACACTTCAATTTTAGTTATTCTCATAATTAAAAGTACAGAAAAATCTGACAGCTTATCTCACATTATAACATGACAAACATAGATTGTGTGTAGATTCCTATGATGATATTCCTGGCTTTATAAAATTCCACAGTCATTATAAGCAGAGCAAAGTGTTCCTTATTTTTTTAAAAAAACGTAATCTTTCTTTAGAACATTTAGTAAGCTTTGAATTGATCCATGAGATTTTGTCGTTTCTTGGTACACTTAAATCACCTCACCCAAAATAATATCAATAAGAGATTAGCACACTTAAACCTCCTATCCAAAATAATATCAATAAGAACTATCATTCATTGCATGCTTGTGATTATTAAGCAGTCTGTTCAGCATTTTAGTTATTCTTCTAACAAATATCTGAGAAGGTTTTATTATTTCCATTTTTACAGAAGAGGACATTGAAGATAATGCAGATCAAAGAACTTGTTTAATTTCACATAGTTAGCAAATGGTGCTGCTGAACTTGAACCAAAGCCTGTCTAATTCCAGGGCTGAAGTTTGAGTTTTTAATAACAATGCATATTTTGCCTCCATAAACTTAGCCATCTTACATACAAGTGAAGCTTTTTGCCTGAATTTTCTTTTTCAGCTTGATATGAAGGGGTTTAAAATGAAGTAGTCTTTTTGCTGCCATCAAGCAATGCACTTAGAAGCTAATTTTCTAATGTACAAAAAAAGAGATAAAATTTAAAACAAATGTATTTTAAGTGCAAGTGTTTTAATCCAATATTTTATCTAATTAATGGAAAATATATTTCCCTCCCCATTTGTAAAATATTTATACTAATCTCAATCTATTTCATTGCCTTTAGACATTTCTATAACTTAGTCTCAGCATCTTTGAAGCATACCATAAAAAATCTTTGAAAAAGTAAAGACAATGGTTATTCTTTGGAAACAGAGTAGATTTTTTAAATGCCATTGACAGTAATAGCAATAATAATAAAAATAAAATTTCTTTAAACTTCATACCTAATGATATCATATGTTTTACAAATTCACTGATGGACATTTAAAACAATACAATATGACATATAATAAAATGTAAAACAGGTATTTTTCTAATTTCAGTAGCTGACATGTTATACAATAACTGCCAGAATACCTAATTCCTTTGCATATCAACCTTTACTGCCTCTGGTGCAATTTTAGTTTTGTTACCAAAACTGAAAATTATGTAAATAAAAATAAGATATATATTAAAATTTAAAATATCACATTAACATCACCAGTAGGTGGCCAGGTCAAGTGGCTCTCACATGTAATTCCAGCACTTTGGGAGGCCAAGGCAGGAGGATTGTTTGAGCCCAGAAGTTCAAGAACATCCTAAGCAACATAGCGAGACCACGTCTCTACAAAAAAATAAAAACAAAAAAATTAGTGGTGGCAAGCGCCTGTAGTCCCAGCTATTCGGGAGACTGAGGTGAAAGGATCACCTGAGCCCAGTAAGTCGAGGCTGCAGTGAGCCATCATCATGCAACTGCACTCCAACCTGGACAGCAGAGTGAGAAACTGACTCAAAAAAAAAAAAATCACCAATAGAATAAGTAATGATTGAAAAAATGCAATGCCTTTTCTAGGACAGTATTATATTTTTTAATCACATTCATGTATGCATACCAAATTTTTTCACATTTCATATCAAAAGTATCATCAGATAAGCCTGGGAAGTAAAGAAGAGTGATGCCTTCAAATTAGAAGCCTGATAGAGGCAGTAAACAGACCCTTCTGTCGATGTATGCCTGTGTCACAGGGCTTTGAGTTTTTCCCTCAAGTGTGCTATCTTTTGGCCCCAGTAATGTTAACACTGTTGCTATTGGCAGTCCAGCATTTTTTCTCTCAGGGAAGAAATGAGATACAGCTGGCACACCAACTCACTCTGGATTTTCTAAATTCCAGTTGAGCCATACTGTCTATGCTGGGCTTTGGAGACGAGAACTGTTATCAAAGAGGAAGCAAGATAAAACTCTGGGCTAAGTTCATGTTAGGCCACTGACTTATCTGGATTCCCATTCCCAGAAAAGACAAAACAAAGCTACCCTAGTCTCCACTGTTCTCAGGAGTCTTGCTTGAGTTTGCCATTTCAGCCCTTCCTGGGTGCGAAACAACATGAAATCGGCAAGATTCCCCGAAATATCTTCTACAGCACAAGCTTACACTTCTTATGCCTATACCTCTACTCTGTTGAGGCAGTCTGAGAAAGTAGAATGACAGATAAATAAATATGATTAACAGGAAGCCTCACTGCACAAAGTCATAGAGTCATGTCAGGATTTTCAGAAGTGAATTGCTCTGAGAAGCCATTTTGTCTGTGGACCAAGCTTGCTTTTGAGGATTAAACCACATTTATACAATGACCCTCCTCAGTTAGAAGTCCCTGTGACTTCCAGACTTTTCACATTGCGATTAAACATGCAAATGCTCATGGTGAAGGAGCAGAATTTAACAAATGTCAACCAGAACCCAAAGTTTAGGGGGAAAAAATCTCACTAAGATTAACTGCTCATAAGCACTCTGGGCAGAACTACAGAGTTTCCAGACAGATAATCAGGAAAGCTCCATTTTAATGTTGTCCACCACAAGCAATAGAAGAAAGAGGAAGAAGAGGAAGAAGTCAGTAACATAAATAAAATTTAAAAATTATTCTCTATAGTGTTATCTAGAATTTGGGCTCAAATATGTGTATAAGGAGGGACCCAAAAAGCACAGAATTTATTTACAAATAATTGTGTATTCTTACATGCTGAAACTTCAGTCACTTTCAAAGTACTCTCTTTTGATGCAGTCACCTATCAAGAAGTTTTTTCCACTGCTCAAAACAGGTTTTGAACTCATCAATGTGGAATGCATTCTAGTGCTTCTGCCGTTTTTTGTTTTACCTCTTCCATATCAGCAAAATGTTGCCCTTCGAGAACTTTTTTCACTAGGGAAACAACAACAAAAAAAAATTGCCCAGGGCAAGACCGGGTGAATAGGGAAGGGTGGGTTTTGGGGGGGGTCAAGCTGTTTTTGATCAAAAACTGCTGAACACTCAGTGAGGTGTGGGCAGATGCACTCATAAATCACCCATCATGAAAGGGGCAAATACATTGAAAAGAATCTCCAAAAAAATTTCACTGTAGCCTTATGCAACCTCTCACAACAATGCTAGCTGGTACACTGATGTTGATGGGTTCCTAGAATACTTGATGGGTTCCTAGAATACTTACCTAGTGGTGAAAGGCTGTACTACAAGGGGCCCTCCCTCCAAAAAATAATTCCGATTTTTTGAGGGGTCCCCTCTTATACCCTTTTAAGCTAATCCCTGGTACCAACATGTAAAGAATATGAAGATATTAGTTTTGTCATACCGTCCCATGTGGCATCTGAATTATAAAATAAAATGGATTTTTTCGGAATAAAATGATGACGGTACTAATAGCCACAATTTAACCAGGGTTTACTACTTTCTAGACGTGAATCTAACTAAGCACTTTATACATTAACAACTATACATTGTTACTATGTTATCACTTACACAGATGCCAGACCAAGGCTCTGAGGAGTAGCCATCGCCTCCTCCCCTGTCAGCAAGCAATTCGAGCATCTTCTCTGAGGAGCCTTCTGCCTATGACCTCAACTACTCCAGCCTCTCTCAACCACGCTTTCCTCCAAGCTGCATTGCACCCGGTATGTTCCTCCCCTCTGGAAACCATCGCATGTGGCAGGGCAGAGACCATGTCCTGGAGTTTTTGTTTCCTGAGCACCTGTTTGCTTGATATATACAGTAGAGATTCAAAAACTGTTCATAGTAATTGAGTAAATAAATGAGTGAATGAACAAAGCAAACATTTAGAAGAAGAAAACATTCTAAGGAAAGAATCTAGTGGTGAATAAATATTTGAGGAGGAGTTACTCTAAAACCCAAAAGTTATTCTGACACTTAACCTGGGGTTTTACATGCATTCACATACACTACCATCTTCCAGTTCCCTCACCTGCCAGAATAGCTGGTAAATGCCAAAACGCTTCTCAAACGGAATGACACGGGACTTCAAGACACAGTTGGAGAGCTGGATCCAACTTGAGTTTGAGACCTGACTCTACTCACCTTGGGCAAATCAATCTACCCTCTGAGCCACCTTTGCTCACTTGTGAGACCAGCTCACTACCACCCAGCACCCGCCTCACATGTCCATGTAGTGATTAAGAGACATCAAACTGTACAGGCAAAAGCATTTAGTGGGTATAAAGAATAATACAAATGTTAGTCACGGTAATAAATGGACATTATGGAGAACTGACCGTTCTGGCTAACTTTTAGAGTCATGTGGCATGGGGAAGGTATATGGGAACCAGATTTTTTATTTTTATTTACTTGTTTATTTATTTATTTTTAGTCAGAGTCTCACTTTGCTGGCCAGACTGGAGTGCAGTGACATAATCACAGCTCACTGCAGCCTCAACCTCCTAGACTCAGGAGATCCTTCTGCCTCAGCCTCCTGAGTAACTGGGACTACAGATGCCTGCCACCATGCCCAGCCAACTTTTTAAATTTTTTTTTCTTTTGGTAGAGATGAGGTCTTGTTATGTTGCCCAGGCTGGTCTCAAGCTTCTAGCCTCAAGTAATCCTCCCACCACAGCCTCCCAAAGTGCTGGGATCACAGGCACGAGCTACAGTGCCCGACCAGGGAACTAATTTCTATTGAGCACCCACTATGTGCCAGGTCCTGTGCAAAAACTTCACATACATGATCTCACTTATTCAAAGCTATCTGAGTAATCAACTCAAAGCCACTTGTTGGAGGTCAGGCTGGGAACTGGTCCCATGCCTTATTGATTTCAAAACTCACGATCTTTTTACCAACACTCTGCTGCCTAAATGGAATATCAGTTGTCATTGCACAAAATTGTCTGAAAGTCTGAACTTAGGAATCAAAGTTCTGGTTGTCAGGATTCAGAAAGGCTTTGAATATTTGTTGTACTTAAATCTTCTAGGATCTTCCACATTAGTATTTATGAGACCAAGTCAGTTCTCTTACTTGGATCTTCAGAGACGTCATAAGTAACAGCCTTCTCCCCTGACCAAGCTCAGAACCAACAGAGACAGACACGAACCTGAGCCCAGTGGAGTGCACGACACATGTGTTAGTGATAAACATGTGACTGGACGGTGTGTCTTAGCTCTGTGGCCTCATGAGCTTCCTTTTGTGCCACCCCCTCATGTAGCCTTACCCCCATTCGCTGGCATCACTCGATATTCACAGACATTGTCCAGAGCGGACAGCTTGCCTCGTGGCAAAGAGCAGATGAGTGCACCCTTCCAGTGGGCAGACAGATTGGAGTGAACAGATACACAGGAGCTTCGCTGAGCAGATTCGTTAATCAAACCCATGAATCAACAAAGTCCTGTTCCAACAAGTGTTGAGTGAAGAGGTCAAAAGAACCTGGAAGTATTCCTTCCCAAGTCTGCCCTCCTAGGGCATGAAGTGAATTTCCTGTCCCTCTCTGAAAATATGATAAATGAGAAATGAACTGTTTTTGGCTTTTTGTGTTTTCCATCTTAACAATGGGAAAAGGGGCAGGGGGGTCTGTTCTAGAAATCTAGGTCAATGAGAACTGATTTACTTGTACGTTTACACTAATGGGAAGTAACTAAAAGAGAAATCTTAGAACAGGATACACACATGCTTAAAGACCCTATTCAATGTTATCAGCCCATTTTGGGGATGGCTCCTGCCCTCAAAAGGCAAAGGCAAGTTCCTTAAAGGGCAACGAAGAGGTCAGACCAAATGTTTCCCTGCCTACACCCATGACATATGTGAATAAACTTTTTCTGAACCAGTCAACTTCTCTTCAGCTACTTCCCTTTAACCAGACAAACTTGTGGTCAGAACATAACTGAGTGCCACTGTGTTGTGGAAGTGTCAGCTAGGCAACACATGTATTTATTAAATACCTACTGTTTGCCGGGTACTGAGAAAACTGACAGGGTCTCTCCAGTAGCTTCCTTTCTTGTGAGGGACAGATGGACAGAAAGTATTTAAGAAAATAAGGTATTTTATGATACCTATAAGCACCATGAGGAAGAGAAACAGGATATTATGATAAAGAGGGCTTCATTAGGATCTGAATGATGAGATGGTGACAGCAATATGCAGATCCAAGGAAGAGCAGTGCAGGCAGAAGGCTGGCACAGAGACCCTGCGATGGGTATGAGCCTGACATCTTGACAGTCAGGGGGTGGAGAGAGGGTCAATCTTGGCTGGAGAGGCAGGAGCGGGGACGTGGGAAAGGAAAATAAGACCAGGAAATGCACGTTGTTAGTCTTATGGGCAACATGAAGGGGATCGAATTTTATTCTTGGTCTGATGGGAGGCCATTGGGGGACTGCACCAGGACATGGCTTGGTACGATGGACACATGACCACTCCTGATGCTGTGACAGGCACTGACTGCAGGTGAGCAGAGTGGAGACAAGAGAGAGATGCTGGTGGCTTGGACTAGAGCTTGGGCAAGCAGGGTTGATGAAAAGTGAGAGGATTCAGGCTATATTTAAGGGAAAGAACTGATGAGAAATTCCGACACATTTGGTGTATGAGGAAAAGAAGGAACTCAAAGATGAACCCAAGATGTAGGGCCTGAGCCATCAGTGGGGCCATTGACCTCCATGGAGAGACATGAAAGGCCTGGTTTAGGGATAGAATCATCCCGTTCTGGGCTACACGAGATTTGAGGTGCCTACTAGACACCCAAGAGGAGAAGATAACAAGATTATTGAATGCATGAATCAGGCTTAAGGAAGAGTTCTGGGCTAGAAGTACATGTATGAAAGTCTTTAGGATCTGTTGACACCCGTTAGGGAGAGAATTTTAAAAAGAAGCCCAGCCAAGCACAGTGGCTCACGCCTGTAATCCAAGCACTCTGGAAGGCCGAGGTGGGAGGATTACTTGAGCCCAGGAGCTCAAGACCAGCCTGGGCAACATACTGAGACCTCGTCTTTAAAATAAATAAATAAATACATAAATACTCAGGAATACTCCACTATTTACAGTTTGCTAGAGAAGAACCTGAAAACGAGACAGATAAAAAGGCCATTGTGGTAGAGTATGATAAGGAAGTCTAGACAAGACTGTTTCTTTCTTTTTTATTTTATTTTTAAAAATTGTTTTATATCAGATTCAAGGGTACACATGTGTATTTGTTAGATGGACACACTGTGTAGTGGTGGAGATTGGGTCTCAGGTGGCCCATTCCCCAGATAGTGAATATTGTGCCCCATAGGTAGTTTCTGAACCCTAGCTCCCCCTCCCCATCATTAGTGTTCCCAGTGTCTATTATTTCCAGCCTTGTGACCCTATAACTCCCACATATGAGTGAGGACATGCAGTGTTTGGTTTTCTGTTTCTGAGTCAGTTCACTTAGGATGATAATTTCCAGCTTCATCCATTCCATGTTACCACAAAGGACATGATTTCATTCTTTTTTATGACTGTGCAGTATTTCA
>CAUYQG010236321.1:0-10856 GCA_963574415.1 Tarsius wallacei | reverse complement strand
CCCGGCTAATTTTTTGATTTATTGTAGAGATGAGGTCTCGCTTGCCCAGGCGGGTCTCGAACCCGCGGGCTCAGGCAATCCACTCACCTCAGCCTCCCAAAGGCGCGGGATTACAGGCTGAGCCACCGAGCCCGGCTTTGCTCCAAAATTTATACTCTGTCTTTTCACTTGGTTTCTGCTCAGCTCTTTAGTCTCTTGGCTGCAGCATTTCATTTTTTTTCCTTGGTATCTCCATGTGACTCATGCCCAGCTTGTGTCAGCAGTCTTCTCAGGGAAATTGCACCCAGATCAGATGTTTCCTCATCTCTAGGTGTTACTCTTTGAAGTTTTGGTTACAAAGCAGTTCAGAATTCCCACATTTTCCTCTGCACCCAGTAATAGTGCAACAAGTCCTGGGCTATTGAGTTCTGTTGGAGATCATTCCCTAGTCTGAGAATTAAAAAATAACATGAGGTAAAATTCTGAGGTAAATGCAATATACACCTCAGTGTGCTTCCTTTCTTACTAGCTCTTGACCGCTAAGATTCAGGCTATCTTTCCTTTTATCCAATGCCTTAAACAATTATTTCACTTATTATTTCCAGCTTTGAGAGTTATTCTCAGAAGGAAGTTTAGTCTGATACAAGCTTCCCTGTCATAAACAGAAGTGAAAGTCTGCCTTATTAATTTCAGAGTTCAGATGGAAATATTTTATCCTTTCTTATAAGATATTCCCAAGGGAAAAGAATGGTTAGGTTTAGAAGCAGTATGATTAGTGTTAACTGACAAGAAAAGAAAAATAACATTTTATGTATTAGCTTTAAAAACATGTAAATCTGAAATCTGCTTTAACCCCTGTCAAAATGGCAATAAGACCCCTAAATTTTTAATTAGTATCTGCTTTGGAAAAAACTTTCCTAAACTGTGTTTTTCCTTCTACTGTTACACCACCACCACAATCATCAACACAGAAGACTTCTGTAACTGTGTATGAATATTTTCCCACACACAAAGCAATGGGACACCAGTTGGGTGTCCGCTAATTCAGTTCTGACACTATCTACCTGGAGATAGTGTCAGATCCCAGGATGAGGGCTCAGTCCCACAAGACTGATGTCTCCACTCCCACCTCCACAGACACAAGTCACATGTACAGGCCTCCAGCATTTACATACTTTTTGACCACCTGGCTGTAAGTTGGGTTCCCATGATCGCTCCTCTTTGGGTTTGATTAATTTGCAGGTGCAGCTCAGAAATCAAGAAAACACTTAAGTTTACTGGTTTATTATAAAGGATATTGCAATGTATACAGATGAAGAGATACATAGGTTAAAGTATGAAGGGAGAGGCATGAAGTTTCCAGTCCTCCCTAGGCATGCCATTCTCCAGGAACTCTCATGTGTTCAACTATCTGGAAGCTCCCTGAACCTTGTCCTGAAGCCTTACATACATTTCCAGCATTATAACAAGGCTGTAACAAAGGTTGTCAGAATTACGTGGTGGATGAGAACAAGTATCTATAACATGACACCACAGTATGTAAATAAATAATGAATTAATCAGTATGTAAAGCTTGTAATTTCTAACATCTATTTTTTGTCTGGTTAGGAAAGACTCAAGTCTGGAACTTGTATTTAACAAATTGAAAAGAGATATATCTTAAATATATGGTAAGAGAATTTCCAGGTATACTTTCATTTGAAAGGGGAGCTACAGAAACACAAATGCCTAGAATAAATAATTTTTCTTATTAAGTTTTAGGTAAACAGAGAAAATGTTTTCCACAATAATTTTTCAAGGTAGAATAATCCAAGTAATCTGCCTTTATAAAATTACTGTTTTATACTTGAATATAAATTTTGAAATCTATATATGACCTATGTTAAACCTCAAAAAAAGGATATTTTCTAGATTTTAAAAATATTAACAAAATCTGTCACAACAGGATTTATGTCAAGGGTAAAAATTTACTGAAGTGACATTCTAGCTGCTGCTTTAAATTTTAACATACTATAGGACAAAGGAGAATCAGAACAAAGCACTTATTTAATAATCTGCTTTATGTGCGGTTTTCTTCCAGGTATACAAAGATCTTATAATCTGGTTTGGGAAATGAGAATACCATACTTTAAAGAATGGCAGATTTGTGGGCTAGACATTAATAAACTTGGAGTATATTTTTAATTCTGGTCTATATTAATTGCATTATATTGAAATAATCACTTTCCATTTCTGGAATACTTTGTTAGATAAAGAGGAAAGATTAGAAGATTAGTAAGATTCTTTCAAGTGCTTACATTCTGCTCTGCAATGGCAATACAGCAAATAATTAAAAGCTCAAGGACTGAACTTGAACTTAAACTAAGAGTTCAGAGAATAGAAAGAATGATGTTCGTGGAACAACAAGGAAGAAAGTAATGAAAGGTGTGTGACTAAGGATTTCAGGTGACTGCAAAATATTTAGTGCTTGGATTTATAGCCAAAGACAAACTTTTATCTAGTAAGCTCCTTTTAAGTGGTAATCACCTTTATCTTTTATTCCATGTGACAACAGTGATACTAATCTGGACCACTTTCAATCAAATTGATTAATTGTTTCATTAAATTGCTTACTGCTTATTACTGAGCTGAGAATCTGTGTCTAATTTAAGAAGAAAACATAGAGGTTATTTTAAGCCACAGTTATTTTCAAGAGTAAAATTTCTAATATTTTAGTTGTCCCTTACTAAGGAACGGTTTCTATTGCCAATCTATATCACTGCTAGCTGGAAAATAAGATGCCTTTTTAAATTATTCCCAGATGTGGAAGAGTTGTAGTTAAGTATTCTATTTGATTTACTGTTGCTGGCCCCAACAATTGTGTGAATCTCCACTTGCAATCAGGTAACAGCATGTAGAAGTCTCTACCAAGTGTGGCAAACGATGTTTGCTACCAACTGCTGCTCATCATTTTCTCTGACAGATTCAGCTCCTGATTAGAGACTAAAGTAACAGTTCTCATCATGTTGGGATGTGAATTCGTGAAAATAACTGCCCTTGGTAAAAAGTTTAAGTGTGAAACAGCCATCTACTTCCAGTCCTGGGGAAAAATGCACAGCATATAAAAATATTAATAAAAGAAACAGATGGATTTCTTGCATTCAGGTCTCATATTTCCATGGAACAGAGGGATTCATGTGGTTGGAGACAAAGACATGAGGAGGTATTGTCTTTGTCTCTTTGCTTTCTTACAAGTAAAATATCCCAAATTAATAATTTAGGAACATGTTTTAGCTACAGTAAAATGATTTCCACATCATCATCTGTGTGGTAGTTAAAGCTCTGATGCTAAAAAAAAAAAAATTAGTCTACAATAATCTTCTCTTGGTGATTGTGGTGTTATGTTTAAAAGTAAATTTCCACCAACTATCATCATATTACAGTCCTCACATGTAGTTTTTACTCTTTCTGCCAGGTTGGTCATTGTTGATTAAACTAACATCTGGTTAGTTATGAAAAATAAAAGCAAATGATAGGAAGAAGAAGGTAAGATGTGAATTAAATTCTAAATAACATTTTTTTTAATCTTAGAAAGAAGAGTAGAAAGAGCTCTCTTTGTGGAAAATCAGAAAGCCAAAAATATTGGCTTTTCCATAAATGCAGTGTGGGCATTCCAACAATTCCATGTTTTCAGATCTTGTGAAAAATGAGTAAATGAAAAGAATCATCTCCAAGATTTCTTCCAGGCATAACTTATGTTAGTAAGAATACTACTGTCAGGGCAGAATCTTCAGATGAAAGATTCTACTAGTAAAGGGAGTAAATAGAAAAAGGAAATAACACACTAAGAAGGTCGCCAGATGTAAACATAAAATCTTGAAAAGAAACACATTTGTAAGGAGGTGTATTAAGTCAAAAATAATAGAATGTATGTTAAAGTTTGGCTTTCATAATACATTTGAGGAATCTAAGGCTCAGATGAGTAAAGTAACACGTTCAAAATCAGTGAGTATAAAGATTACATGACTGAAATCTAGGATTACCAATCCCAGGAAAGTCCCTTCCAATGTATCAGGTGCCCAACCTCCCAAGCACCATTCTTTTATTGTCATCACAGTTTTAATGTTATTAAATGTTCTTGCTCTTTATTTCATCTGTGGGAGATTAATGTCCTTCTCCAATTATTCCTTCAGCAAATATTTATGGAGTCATAGCAGGTACTATACCAGACAAGGAACAGTGCTCTAAATTATGGGATATTTTTGCCATTAGAAGCACTCAACACAAACATTGTACAAAAGCACTGTACCTAGAGATAAAATTCTAGGTTTCTCTACCACTTCTTCAGTATGAGTAAAATGTCTTGTCATATTAGATTATGTACTTTGTATCAGCAAACAAACCTGAATGTGGACAACAATAATATCTATATGATTTTTAAATCTTTCAAATAGACACACGTTTAAAACAGAAACAATCATTAAGGCAAATCTTTTCTGTTTCTTATAAATATTCAGAAAATTTATTGATTTAAAGTATATGTAGTAAGTGTATGCAAAATAAAATCTGCTTAAATTTGAATACATTATTCTCAGAAATATTGACTTGATGTGCATGGAAAAAAACTGTTTTTGCAAGTTTCAAATATATTTAGATTATCTATTTAAATATTTGTTTTTTATAATTGTATGCAATTAGTTTAAGTTTTGAAGATTATTTTCTATAGAGATGATGTTCCAAAGAAATTAATTATTTAATATGCTGCCATATAGCATGTAGAACTCCTACGGGTGATAGAAATAAGTAAAAACAGTTAAAATATTACAACAAATTGTTTAGAATTCCTACATTCAGTGCTTATTTTTTTCCTATCTCTAGACAAACTTTTTATTTTTACCCATCTTTGGAAGATGTCAGCTTGACTTCTGTAATACTAGTGTAATGCTCTGACTGTACAGAAAATAAAAATTGAGTGCAGTGCATTTTTTTTGAAATTTCTCTAGCACTAAGCAAGGTCTATGCAAGACTACTTGCAATAATTTTACACAGAACTAAATGAAAAACTGTTTGGGAAAAGGTATTTAGATGCTGAAACTATTGAAGTCACTTAGTAGACAGACAAAATACTAACAAACAAGCAAACAATAACACTATCTGATAAACTTTGTAAAACAATAAACAAATCAAATCTCATATTAAATACATTGATAAAACTTGTTAAGATAAGTTTTAAGACATAAGTATAAAAAAGACACATAAAAATAGCATGTCAAATGGCTGTTTTTATGGATAGTTATCCAAAGATTAGAGTGCAAAATGAAATGACTTCTTAAATCTCTCAGTTGGCAAGTGATGGATGAGAACCTGAAATTAAACCAAATACAGTCAATTTGATAATTGGATCTCCCTCACAAAGCAAGTCAGCTGTGTTTGACCAATACTGGAATCTATACTTACGACTTGATTTTCATTCAGATGTGCTGAGTGTGTACCTTCAACTTCTCTGACTCTTGCCGAACATTATCATATTCTGCAAATACTTCGAGTGGCATTCTTCATGTTACAACTAGAAAATATTTCACCTAGGCTTCATTAGGTACATTGTTTCTATTTTCTACTGAACACAAATGACAATTTTGACGACTATTTTTTGCCACTGTAAACTACAGGTCACCATTTTTTCAGCATCTGATAAAATTTTGCTAACCATTTTCCCAAGTTTTGCTCACCAAGTTTCTCATTAAGATTTTTCTCAGCTTTGCCTAATTTTTTTAAAATTATTTTCCAGCTATCTCTTGTAATTCAGATTTTGCTATGACAGCAACCCTCATCTAAGTACTGCTTTCTATTCCAGGTATCTACTCCTACATAGCAAACCACATCAGAACTTAACAGTTTGAAACAACAGTGCTTTGTTTATGCTCACCAAGTCTAGGAGCCAGTTAGGTAGTTCTCTGGTAACATCTGGACTCTCATCTGTTTAGTGACTCCAGGTCAGGTAGGCAACTCTTTTTCTGGGTATTGTCTGATTATAGGCTATAGTTCTCCTCCATGCAGCCTCTCATCCTCCAACAGGCTAGTTCAAGCTCTTTCTTAAAAAGGACAGAAGGTTCTGAATGAGAG
This sequence comes from Tarsius wallacei, assembly GCA_963574415.1. Classification (NCBI taxonomy): domain Eukaryota; kingdom Metazoa; phylum Chordata; class Mammalia; order Primates; family Tarsiidae; genus Tarsius; species Tarsius wallacei. The sequence goes on along the minus strand of CAUYQG010236321.1, from coordinate 4,775 downwards.
TAAAAGACAACAATTGGTAATCTGTTACTGCCTCTGACTTCTATAAGTCTACACAAGTCATAAATCCAGCCTTGATTCAAGTCATAGGAAATAACGCTACTTCTCAATGGAGAAGAGCTACAAAATTGCATTGAAAAAAAGAAAGGTGTGGATAAAAGAAAGGGTGTTTTGCAGACACTTACAATCTGCCACAGTAGGAGTGTTTGCTTGCTTTTACTTATGCAGCAAATTATACATATAGGACGTGTTCTGTTAGGAATTCAGCTGTAACCATGGCAGACAAAATACCTTTCCCTGGAGGCCACGTTCTAGTAGGGGGAGCTAGAAAATAAATAAGCAAACCAATTAATAAACAAGATCATTAAAGAACAATAAGTGCTGTTAGGAAATAAAAACAAAACAATGTGATAGAGAAGTAGCTGCCTGACAGTGCTTGCATCTGAGGTGAGAACTGAAAAAACAGGAAGAAACTCGTCAAGAAGAGGCTACCAGTTTCAATAGCTTTTACCAAGCTTACTATGGTCACAGTATTGCAGGAAGGATATTAGGCTGGACCGTAAGAAATAACCAGAAGAAAAGAGGTCAGATCAAATCAACATCCCTCTCTCCCAGATTTCCAATGATCTGAGTTAGTTAATTAACTAATTAATTAAGTATAGGAGCAAATATACCACAAAGAACCCATATTTACCCTATATTATAAAATATTCCTTCTGAATGATCAAATGCACTGTATTTATAAGTATTTGTTATTATACAATTACTAAGAGAAGTTATAATGACTATAAGGATAAATTACACGGAATATATCTAGTTTATATAGTATGGCTGTATAGAATATATGTAAAAATTCCTTTAATACTTTCTACCAAAAAACGTGAGTGAAGAAAACACCCTGGCTATAATTTTAATGCCATCTGCAGAAGTAAGGTGATCATCTTTTGTTATTATTCATGTTCTTAGCATTTTCTAAAATATATTAAGCATGCCTCTTATTTAAATTCTCCCAAACAATCCTAAATCTTAAAATTAAATTTTTTGCCCATGGCAATTTTTGTACCTATAATTTATTATTATGAAGCAACCAACAACAACTAGCAAACTTTCTGGTGTTTTTAGTGTGTAGTGAGCAAACCAGCACCTAGATTTCTTCAGCCAGGTGGGTCCCTTATGGCTACCTTTAATAAATCTGTGGTCTGTGTTACATATTTCTCATTTCCACTTTCTTAAATCTTTTTGCTATACTCCCATCCTCACCTTTCTGAGCTGAAATCATACCAATGATAGGTAAATATCACTTTTTGCTTTTTTTCAGAACAATGAAAGATTTCCCATGAACATCCATATTACCAGATACAATAAAACGTTGTTGTAGTTTAAAAATCTACAAATGTGTGATGTTTATTTGTCATTGAGTTTAAAATGAAGAGGAATGTAGAGACATAAAGATTTTCATAAGAATTTTCTACTTACATAAGTTTTTTTTTTGGAGACTTTAAAAGTTAATCGCTTTCCACAGGTAACAAGACTTTTACACCCAAAGTAGATTATTTCTACCTGAATGAATTTAAACAAACAACCAAGCCAGCAAACATAAGTCTCATTTGTCTCTCGCAACACTTAATTGCACATGTGTAATTTCCATTACTACAAATACTTAGCCATATTATATATCATCGTACATTTTTTTTTTACTGGATTCCTGAAAATGCTATTCCGATTAATTCAGGCCATTAATTCACTACCTTGGCGACTATTTTACAATCACCTGGGAAGGTTTTAAAAGATATCACTATGCAGAGATTTTTCTCTCATATATTCTGATCGAATGTATAAAGAGAGGCTGTTGCTATGTTTTAAAATGACCCCTGGGTCTATTGGTTAGCCTAACTGGAGAGCTACTGCTAGTTATTCAATAAACACTACTTTGATTAAATTGCATTTAATTTTTAAAATAACATTAATTTTGTTTCTGAATGCACTGACACATTTTGAATCAATATTTTGTTCATTGTTCTCATGTGTGCACAGATCATCTTTAATGATAGTGGATTGCTAAGTTAGGTTATATGAGCTGAGCAACCACATGACAAAGATGTAAAGGCATTAACGATAGGATGTGCTTAGCATACAAATTATTTCAATTAATCATATTTTTAGAAAATAATTAGCAACCTGGGGAAAAGTAAACAAAGATAGTTCCAGGTTCTAATGTAGCATCTCCAGGCCTTAATTTCGCTGTTTTGGGAAATCTGAATAAATATGTGGCCCTTTGGGATCAGTCAAATCAGATAGTGACATAAATTATTATTCAGCACCTTTAATGAGTTACAATATTAATTAAATGTTACAACTAAAGGATATTCTGTGCTAATCAGAATAATTTTTATGATGTGATTTTTTTTTAACCTACCATCTAGATAAACAAGAGCTGACTTTTGTTGGTTTCTATATAGGTCAATGAAACCACATTTTCCATTAAATAGAACAAAGTGTTTTCACACATCACTAAACTTATGTATATGCACCAATCATAGTTAATTCAAAATTTATGTTGCACTTCCATATTATTGGGCACTAGGAGGTCATATGATATGTGTACTGGAGAGCTCATAATATTACAGTTCCTGCAATCTATGACATCATTGATTGTAAGGTGAACAATTATTGTATGTATCACTAAGAAAAAGAAAAAGCTCCTGATTAAAGTACAGTGGCCATTGCTAAAAACTGTTTAGAATTAGGAAAAACAGTAAAATATATTAAAAATTACTATGCAAGGGCATTGTACAAATCCTAAACTCCACAATATCGCACATATTATGATAATTCCTAATATATAGATAGAGAAAGTTAGGTTAAGAGAAGTTAAATCATTTCCCCAAGGTCACCTAATAGTGAGTTATTAAGATTCAGGGTATCACCTTTAACAACATAGCACTCTACTACTTAAGGTCTACTATAATAATAACAAATTTAATTTTGAAAATAATGTGATAGGCAAACTTTAACATAGAGTTTCATTGTACCTCAAAGTACAATCAAACTCGGAATTTTTAGAAAGCATTTGGATGAGACAAATATGATTTTTTTAAACACTAAAAAGTAGTCTTTGCCTGAACATAGAGCTAAACATATATAGACAGTGTTTGCCAATTTGCGTGGATAACTGAGTTATATAAAGAATCTGAGAATTTTAGAGTGAAAAAAATTATAAATCATTTAGCCAAGCTTCTGAAATGAGGAACTTAGAATCGAGGGAGGTCAATGCACTTGCTGAAGGTCAGAGTAGCAATTCATGGCAGAGACAGTACAGTGCTAATATCTCAAGACCTGCTTTTGACAATGCCATTATTTAAAGTGCAAATTATAAATTCTGTAGATGTGATAACTCAGTAAAAGGTAGTTAGGCAAGATAGAGACACTACTGGAATTTTTATTCTAGAAAGATTTTTGTCACTGGCAGTGTGATATTAGGAGGAAGAAGACAAATATCAGATTATTATGTTATTCTACTGGTTTTTGAGCAAGCAACTTTGATACCCAAAATCACATTTAGCAGCATCTAGGGATATTTTTGATTTCCAGAATTGGGAGAAGATGCTCCTGGCCTCTGGTGGATAGAAGCCAGGGATACTGTTAAACATTCTACAATGAATGGAATGACCTCTGTTCCTCAAAATACACAAACACACAACCTTGCCCAAGTGTCAATCTCAGCACTTAGGCCACACACACACCTGGCCCAAGTGCTGAGATTGGAACATTCCAGTGGTTCAATACAGCATTGTTAATATCTAAACTAGGGCAGTTGCAGTGAGTTCAAGTTTTCCTCACTCATCAAATATTCACTGAGGATCTACTCTCTTGTCAAAGCCTGTGGTATGCTTCTAGATAAAAGGATGAAGATATGGGCAGGGAATCCCTATCTTCACCAGGCTCACAGCATAGTTGGCAATATGGATTTGCTCTGAGCTAATCCAATAGACTATTAAGGGAATTTTGGTGGTGGAAATACAGGCAGTGATGGGAGTTCATGAATGGCGAGCCTACTACAAAAGGCTTATATTCTGTCAGTGAAGGAAGACATTAAACTTTTCATTATTTCCTGACAATTGATCTATGTGTAATGAAAGAGTCTACTTCACATAGTGGTACTACAAGGGCAAGTAATGGGGCTGCACATAACTTCTTGACTTATGTAATATTCCATTGAGAAAGTAACATTTAAGGTATAATTTTAAGACAAATGGCAGTCTGCTGTTCACACAGAGCTCAGCCATCGCCACTGCTGAAGCATCAGCCAGTCTGGACAACCTCTGAAGCCTCAGACAGAGCAGCCGCCGCTGCTGCCGCCACCTCAGTAGCGGCCACTATACATTGCACCACCCGTGCCTGAGGTGATCCACAACTTCAGACCCTGAAGCCCCTGCAAGCAAGATCTGCTGAGATCACAGCCGTCTCTACTACCACCGTGATGTCCTGCCAGGCCGTGGGTCTGAAGCGGGCTCTCATCTCCAACCTCTGTCCAGCTCTCCGAGCCGACTCTTGCCTGGCTCTGTCCCCTTTGGGGCGAACGGCTGAGAAAAGACCATCCAGAGTGGTGAGATATCACCACCTGCTGGCGATTCAAGGGAGTAAACCTACAACCCCACTGCACAAACAGACTCCAAGGCAGTGTGAAGTGGGTTTCAGATTATCCATACACCTGCCAGTGGATACCAGAACCTGCAGATAGATTTTGAATCACAGCTCCTCCCTTAAGCAGATATCAA
>CAUYQG010236318.1:0-35042 GCA_963574415.1 Tarsius wallacei | reverse complement strand
TGCCTCAGCCTTCCAAGTAGCTGGAACTACAGGCGCGCACTACCACACCCGGCTAATTTTTTTGATTTATTGTAGCGATGAGGTCTCACTTGCCCAGGCGGGTCTCGAACCCGCGGGCTCAGGCAATCCACTCACCTCAGCCTCCCAAAGGCGCGGGATTACAGGCTGAGCCACCAAGCCCAGCTGGTTTTCAACTTTCTTTTACATCTCATTGAGCAATTTTGTAAGCAACCAATTGAATTTTATCTTTTGAATTTCAATGATTTTTCTTTGGTTAGGGTTCGTTGCTGAAGAGTTAGTGTGGTCTTTTGGGAGTTATAAAGAACTCTGGTTTTTCATATTGCAAGGATTATTTTTTTCTGGTTTCTTCTCATTTGGGTAAGTTATTTCTTCATATTATTTTCAGAGTTGTTTTTTATTTATTTTTTTTCTGCCCAACTCCCGCCTTCCCCCATGGCTTAGGGATGTTTGACTTTACAGAGTTTATACTCATTTATCTTTGGCTCTGGTGTTTTCAGTGGTACAGGCTTTATATGTGTTCCTTGATTATAGAGAATCTTTGTGCCAGAACTCTCAGATGCAACTTGCAGTAGTAATTGTTGTATGCATGTATATAGGTCATTGTCTCTTGTGGGGCTAGAATACCAGGAGGGCTCATAAAGCTTATTTTTTCCCAGTGTTGTGCTTGTTGTCTTATTCCCTTCCTCCAGTAATTTTTCTTTGGGTGGAACCATTCAGTCTTCAGACTGTTAAAAGGAACCTATTGGTGAGAATGGGTGGCAGCTGAAGCAGGTGGTTATAATCAATACCCCTATAGTGGGCTAAAGTCTCAGTCATAATGAAGGCAGTTGGGGGAACTATCAGTGAAGTGCACTGAGGTCTTCTTCAGAAGTTCAGGGGTGAGACATCTCAGCTCCACTACTAGGCTGGCCGGAAAATGGTTCACTTTTCTGTTATCCTCCTGACTTATTCTAAATTTTCATGTAAGACATGCGCCTTTGTGTATCTATGGAAACCTTGAAGCTTTTTGTCAGGAGGGAGTGGGATTCCACCACTTGTGGTAGCCAGAGCCCGATGGGCCCACTTCCCATGGGACTGCTGCTACCCCAGAATGCTGTAGAAAGGGTGCCAACAGATACATTTGCACTGAGCTCCCTTGAGAGAAGCAAATGTCTGCAGTGATGAGTGTGGGGGTGTAGAAGTCCCCTTCTCCATGACTTTTCACAGGCACCAGGGCTGCTCAACTGCTAAGGCAGAGCAACTATGTTCCCCTGCTGAGATTTGTGGCTCAGAGAAGCCTGCACTCTAGCTTTAATTTATTATTTGTCCCTCAGGGTGCCTCCCTAATGAGGTGCACTCCCTCTTCCCCTGGGAGTGGTAATCTGTGAAGGCCCAATGTCTGTGAGTCCTGCTCCTTATCTGGGTCTAGCTGCTACAATTCAGGCAAGTGCAGGGGAGTGTCTGCAAAAGATCTGGTGATGTAAAGGCACAGAAGTTGAGTTACAAAGAGAATTGATCACTGTCATCTCTGCAATTGCAAATATTGATTTGGTGGTTGGTATTGATTTTGGGGTTTTAACTAAATTCAATTAAATAGGCATATTCACAAATACAGAATCTGTGAAAAATAAAGATTGATTGTATATCTTTTTTCATATATGTATATCATTTGCTTTTGAGTTACTTGAGATTTTTATATTTAAAAGTAATGTCAATAACACAGAATTGGGCTTACTTATTTATCCATTCTGGCCATCTCTGCTTTTTTTTTATTTTAAATATCTCTGCTTTTAAGCAGCATAATTATTTATACTTGATATAATTTTACGGATGTAGCTGATTTTATGCCTAAATATTATTATTTATTATTTATTTTTACTATTTTGTTTAGTCTGTTTTTTTGGTTTGCTGTCTTTCCTCATTTCTTTTGAATTATTTTTCTCACAGCAGCCCACCCTAGACAGAAATTGTCTGCCTCAGTGGAGTTTGTACCTGGGGTAAATGAAAGCATCAGAACTTTTCATTCTCTCCCAAGTCAGCTAGACTGCAGCTGCCCATAGGGGTTAAGTTGTTGGAAAATAGAGGCTGGAACTGCTCAGGTCTCTTTTGCCATGAACAGCTTCATGTGAGTTTCAGCAGTGCACAGCTGTGGATAAAGCAGTTTCCCTTGAGAAACAGGAGTTCTATGAAGCTCAGGGAACCTCCTACATCCATGGCAGGAACACAGAACTCCTGAATTTTCCTCAATTACCTTCTCTGCTGTATCCAGAGGCTACTCATGGTATGTAACAGTGATCTGAGTAAGTCTGCCTATTTACAACCCGGGCTGACTGTTTTTCTCTCTCCTTTGTACACTGTGTATCCTGTTGCTTCTCTGGTGAACTATGGGGTGTGCTGCTGGTCTTGTTTCTCTGAGTGCCAAGGTATGCTCTCTATTTTGGTTCACTCTTCTCAAGAGTTTGCTTCTAGTAAGCCATCGTGCTCCCTATTTCTATATCTTATTTTTTGCTTCATTAGGTTTACACTTCTTTTTAAAAATAGGACCTCTTAAAAATAATATTTTAGACTACTCTTTCTTTAAGAACTTTTCTTCTTTTTAAATAACCATTTTTTTCTCACAATATTTTCCTAAAATACTACTTTGGCTATTATTATTATTATTATTATTATTATTATTTTTTGAGTTGGAGTCTCACTCTGTCACTCAGACTGGAGTGCAGTGGCTGCTCCTGGCCACTGCAGCCTCAACCTGCTGGGCTCCGGCGATCCTTCCGCCTCAGCCTTCCAAGTAGCTGGAACTACAGGCCCGCGCTACCATGCCCAGCTAATTTTTGATTTATTGTAGAGATGAGGTCTCGCCAAGTTGCCCAGGCGGGTCTCGAATTTGCGGGCTCAGGCAATTCACTCACCTTGGCCTACCAAAGCACTGAGATTACAGGCTGAGCCACCGAGCCTGGCTACTATGTTTTTTTAATTATTATTCTGTTTAAGATATTTTTTAAATTTCTTATGATTCTATTTTAAATCATAAATAATTTAGATGTTTAATTTCTGATTATTTTTGAATTTCCTGGATATCTTGTTATTGATTTTTAATTTAATTCCATTTTGGTCAGGTAGAGATTCTATATCATAACACTGTTTTACTTTTTTATTTTATTATAAAGATGTGGGGTGCAAGTCAGGATTTGCTACACAAATAGACTGTATGCAGGTAAAGTTTGGGCCTCCAACTGGTCCTTACCTCCCCTCATTTAGGACCAGGTACACTTTGTGTTATTATATGCTCCACTCTCCTTCCCTCTCTTGGCAGTGTCCAGTGGCTGTCAATCCCTCCCTTGTGCTAATGTGATTAATGTTCAGGTCCCACTTATGAGTGAGAACATAAGATATTCTGTTCTTTTCTTCTGTGATAGATCACTTAAGTATGATGGTCTCCAGGTCTATACTGTTTGCTGTGAAATCCATGATTTTGTTCTTCTTTATGTCTGTGGAATAATCCAGCATGTATATGTACCACATTTTTAAAAATCCAATCCACTTTTTATAGACAATACGGTTGGTTCTATGTTTTTGCTATTGTGAATCTTGTAGCTATAAAAATGTGCATGCAGGTGTCTTTTGGTAGAACTATTTATGTTCCTACGCGTATATTCCTAGAAGAGATATTGCTGAATTGTATAGAAGGTCAACTTTTAGTTCTTTTAGAAATTGTCACACTGCTTTCCATAGAGGTTGAACTAGCTGGCACTCCCACCAACAGTTTAAAAGCATTCCCTTTTCTCTGTAACCTTACCATCATCTGTTGTTTTTTGATTTATTAATAATGGTATGTCATTGTGGTTTTGATTTGCATTTTTCTAATGATTAGTAAGGCTGCATACTTTTTATATATCTGTTGGCTGTTTGCATCTCTTCTTTTGTAAAGTTTCTATTCATTTCCTTTGCCTACTTTTTAATAAGGTTGTTTGTTTGATTTTTCTCTCATCTCATTTGAGTTCCTTAAATCCTGGATTATAGGCCTTTGTCAGATATAGAATTAGCAAATATTTTTTCTCATTCTATGGGTTATTGACAAAAAGGGAGAAAAGCACAGATAAACAAAATTAGAAATACAAAAGGTGAAGCCACAATTACTCTCAAAGAATTCCAAAAGATTATCAGAGATTGCGACAAAAACCTGTATGCAAATAAACTAGAAGGCCTAAGGGAAATGAAGCACTTCCTGACATCACACCACCTCCCAATGTTAAAACAAGAAAAAATTGAAACTCTAAACAGACCAATAACAATCCAGGAAATTGACTCTAACCACCAAAAAAAAATCTAACCACCAAAAAAAAAACCCCAAACCTGATGGATTCCCAGCTGAATTCTGCAACACATACAAAGAGGAGCTGATACTAATCTTATTGAAAGTATTTCAGACAATCAGGAAAGATGGAATGCTCCACAACATATTTTATGAAGTTAGGAATTGATATCAAAACCTGGCAAAGTTCCAACAAGGAATGATAATTACATGGAAATCTTCCAATGAACTTAGAGACAAAAATTCTAAACAAAATTCTAGCAAATCAGATCCAAAAACACATCTCAAGGATCATCCACAATGACCAAGTGACATTCATTCCTGGTATGCAGGGCTAATTCAACATTTGTAAGACCATAAATATAATTTAGAACATCAACAGTTATAAAAACGAAAAACACATGATTATATCATTAGACAGGAAAAGCATTTGACAAGATTCAACATCCCTCCTTGATAAAAACTCCTGAGCACCTAGGCATAGAAGGAGCATTCCTCAAAACAGTTAAGACCCATCTATGATAAATTCACAGCCAACATTTTGCTCAATGGATAGAAACTGGAAGCATTCCCTCTGCGAACAGGAACTAGACAAGGATGCCCACTCTCACCCCTCCTGGTCATCATAGTGTTGAAAGTCCTAGCCTGAGCAGTCAGGCAAGAGAAGGAAATCAGGGGTATCAAATAGGAAAAGAGAAAGTAAAGTTATCCTTCTCTGAGGATGATATGATTCTGTCTTGAAAACCCTAGGGAGTCTGTCAAAAGCCTCCTTGCAGTGATTATTGACTTTGATAAAGTCTCAGGTGCAAAAATCAATGTGCAAAAGACAGTTGCATTTTTATGTACCAGCAACAAGAAGACAGAGTGCCAAATAATAAGTACAATCCCATCTATAATTACCACAAAGAAAGAAATACCTTGGCACCCACCTAACCAAAGGAGTGAAATAACTTTACAATAAGAGCTACAAAACACTGCTCAAAGATATCAAGGATGACACAAATAAATGGAAAAAGAAAAAAACACATTCCATGCTCATGGATTGGAAGAATCAATATCGTCAAGGTGTCCATCCTACCCAAGGCAATCTACAGATTCAATGCAATACCCATCAAATTACCAACATCATTTTTTTCAGATCTGGAAATGACAATAAAGAAATTCATATGGAAAAAAACAAAAAAAGCATGAATAACCAAAACAATCATCAGCAAAGTTACAAAGCAGGAGATGTTATACTTCCAGCCTTTAAACTTTACCACAAGGCTATAGTAACCAAAACAGCCTGGTACTGGTACACGAACAGGCATATAGACCAATGTAACAGGACAGAGATTCTGAAAGCAAAAACTAGATCTATTATCCAACTCATCTTTGACAAAGCCACCGATATCAACCACTGGGTTTTAGCAAATGGTGCTGGGAAAACTGGTTGATCACATGCAGAAGAAATAAACAGGACCCCTGCCTATTGCAATATTCAACAATCAATTCAAAATGGATCAAAGATCTAAACATAAAACCTCAAACTATAAGAATCCTAGAAGAAAACATAGGACACACTATTATGCACATTATAGTAGGCTACCAATTCTTGATTAAATCCCCATAAAAGTTAAGATGGATAAGTAAGACCACATCAAAATGAAAAACTATCACAGTGTTTTAAACTTAGTGAAACTTGTTTATGGTTCAGGAAATATAGACTTTACATTATTTTATTTTGCTTTTTAATTGATGAACTTAATTTTAGTTTCATATATTTGAAGTGTTTATAATTAGGCATGTACACATTTCTGTTTTGTAATTCTGATAAGTTGATGACACTTATTATAAAACATCCTTCTTTATCTCCGGTAATAGTCTTGTGTTAAAGTCAACTTTGCCTGATATTATTATACTCAATTTATCTTAAGATACTGTTTTCAAGAAACAGTCAATTCTCACTGTTGCATTTATGTTTTATAAAGCTGCCATGTATACTAAATTAGTGAATATTGAACCATTGTTCTAGGGGAAAAACATGGTTAGGCTCTTGTGAGCCTCTAGTCGCAACACGTCATCTACCTATCAATACATATCTTGTTTTAAATGTATTTCTGTTAAGGGCAACTTTAATATATGTTTAATTGATTTTATTTAACTAATAGTATTTAATACATATTATAGATTCCTGAACATTGAACTCATGACCCACAGAACTATAACTCATGCCTGAATAAAGCTCATCTAACATACTTATTTTCTCTGTAAGGTGCATCACAGTCTTCCCTCACTTAGAAACACCAGAAAATATTTCAGTACTACATTTAGGGGCCACTTTAAAAAGGAAAATCTACCAACAGAAACACAAAAATTAAAAATGTGTCACTAAGTAGACTGCAAAAAGAACACTTATTTATAAAATAAAAACTGAAACAAGAGGGCAGAAAGTCACCTTGTGATCTCCACTAGTAACATGTGCATCAGACTACTCAATTTTTTTGCTGTTCTGCACACTGCTAATGATCAAGAAAGCATTGGAAATATTAATATGATAGTTACAAGTATTGATTTGGGGGTTACAAATAAATTCAATAAAAGGCATATTCACAAATACAGAATCTATGAATAATAAGGAGACTGTATATCTTTTGCTCATATATATGTATATAATTATAATTTACTTTTGATTTACCTGGGATTTCATATTTAAACTTCCCCCCAAAATCAGTGGATTAACAATAGCAGTTGTTTTCTTCTTGAATGTGTACTCTGTGCAGGTCTTGACAAGGATACACTGACTCATCTATGTTCCACTTAGTATGTGCTGGGATGGCTTAAATGCTGGTGCTGAAATTATTTGAAGACTCACTCACACAGTATCTGTTACCTTTTCCAGCTAAAAGATAGACCAACTTGAGCTTATCTGGTTCCTTTATTTTTTTCTAAACTTAACTTACCTAGTTAGATCATTTCTTCTCACTTTTTTTCTGTGACCTAAACCATCATGGTTCTTCCAAGCTTTATTGTGGTTATTGTCATAGTGACCTTAATAACTTTCTATAGAAGTAAAGAAAATAAAAGTGTATAGAGAAGCAAAGAGAGTCGGGTAAGATGTCAGCTAACATACATATTTGGGGGATAATTGTTATGTTTGTCAGCTTGAGGGTGGAAATCTTCACAAAACATATTTAAATATATTAGAAGATTTTTGCTTTTAAATCCAAAATAGAATTCATTTTTACTCCTTTGGGTTGAGTAATCAAAGATTAATCATTTAGAAACCACTCATGTCAATTTTGTCATGCCATGAAAAGGTAACAATTAACAATTTCTATACATTTACCGACAAAATGTGATTGCCTTGCATTCATTTCTTTTTATGCTTGTGTCTGTTCTTTGACTCACTCTTACCTCCTTTTTTTGTCTAGAATAGTTTTTCAATATCTTTCTAAACCATTTCCCCTTTTTTTTTTCTCACAGACCTTCTTAGTTCTAGCTAACTTTTCACTTTTCCCTTTGCAATTTTATTCTTTATAAGATTAATATATCAACCTTGTTTGACATGAAAGATTTTCATAAAAAAGGAATACCTGTATATTGTAATGAAATTCTCAGATTTACACTATCCCTAGGAAATGGCAATATACTAGTCAAAAACAATTAATGCTTCACACATCTGCAAAGTTTACGTATAAGTTAAAATTACACTTAAACTTTTACCAAACATCTATGTTGCAGAAATTAAGTGTCTTTAGGTAATATAAACAAGTGTTAAAACAGCTTATTCTGAGGTCATTATAATTTAGATGGAGATAAGATAATTTAAACACTATTAAATAGAGATTTTTGAAAAACTGCTAAAACAAGTGCTAGACAAAAATGACACAGTTTTTTTAGTTTCTCAAGTTTTTTAGTTGTAGGAATGAAATAACAGCAGAAATAATAAAACTATAGTTCTGTTTCTTTAGTAACTGCAGAAACATAAATTACATGTAACTATTTCACAGTCAGCTAATGAAGTTCTCCACATGTGCTGAGTGCAATTTCCAGATTCATATATCTATAAATATCCCAAATATTCTTGACCCCGGTGAAGCTGACATCTTACTGTGTGATTTTGATGATATTGTACATAGCACTCCTAAATGTACTACCTACTGGTAAGGTTCTATAGCAATGAATCATAACCAATGAAGTAGCAGCTGACTTATTTATTCCCTGTTTCATTTGTATTTGCCAGCTGATTTCAACAATAAAGGTGAACTCTACCTGGAACCTAAGGATTCTCTTTGTTGTTGGTTTGCAGTGGTGTTCAGCCTGCAAATGAGTCCCCTTTGAAAATCTCGTCTGGGGACAAGATGTAGCCTTCTGTCTTCAAGTTGCTCAGAAGTGCTGTTGAATTGCACTCTATTGCCTTCTATGTTTAGAAAAAAGGCACTCGGTACTATGTAATCTTAGGGTTTCTTTGAATGCTATCAACTTTAAAAATATGTTTCTTGTTTTCTGAAATGGACAACTGCATGTACCAGTAAATTTGGAGGGCACTATGCTAACTATGTGTTTTTAAAGGATTTAAGAGATACTCCACACTGTCCAGTGGTTTCCATTACACTGAGAATAAATGCCAAAGTTCTTACAACAGTGGCCTTGGATGTAGATTGCTATCGGGCACTGTGTACTTCTCTTATATTAACTCCTTCTTCCTCTTTACTCTGTTTCGGTCACTGTTTCTTGCTGTTCCTTAAACACATCCTAAATTTCCCTGCCTTAGACCCTTTTTGAAGGGGTCCCTCTCCTTGCAATATTCTCTCTTCAGATAACCTCATGGCTTGCCTTTTTCAAGTCTTTGGTCATTTATACCCATGATATCCACCCTATTTAAAGTTGAATTAACCCATTCACTTCCCTTTACCTCCTCTTTTTTTTTGTCATAGCACCTATCACCTTGTAGACATTATATACTTAATTTATTATTTTATTTGTTTATTGCCTATCTCTACTGTTAGAATCTAATAGCTGGATTAGTGTTTGGCACATTGTAGCATTAAAAATAAAATTCTAATATTTTTAGTTTAAAGATCTAAATGACTTTTATAGCAATTAAAGGATTGGGAATTATCCTTTCTAAAGATTTAGAAAAAGCCTTCCTGTGAGCAGAACAAAGAGAGGTAGGCTTTTTTAGGCAGAAAGGGGGCCAAAGAAGCAGAAACAGGAGACAAAAACGGGTTGGTCTTTTCTTTATAGTATTAAAATAGAAAATACTTATTTATCACACTGGCTTAGGTAAATGGAACTCTTCTTATCAGATGCTATGAATCTACGTTTTTTTTAGAAAACTGCTCCCTTTTAAAGTTTCATTTGATTATTTGGCACCTAGCTCAATTGACTTCATTCTATTTTATTCTGGTCTGTTGGGTTTAGCGTAGGAGCTTAGTTCAAAATGATGGCCTCCCATAATTTTTATTTAATGGGCATTCAACAAATGTTTGTTAAAACATTTTTTAAAATCCTGAGAATGTAGTATGATACTTTTTCATACAGAAGCTATTTCCTTAGTCTAAAATCACTTCTTTGTAAATGTAGACTTTAGTATAAGACTTTAAACAGATAAGAGATTTTTCTTGAGTATAAAAGAAAGAAGTTATCAGAGTCCGTGGAGGGTTGCAAGTTAGGGGGTTTCATGATAAGTGATCTTACTGGCATTGCCATGGGGAAAATGTACTACCTCAAGGCAATGGCTTCCCAACAGTTATCAGGTCCCAAGCATGTTGCAACAGAGGCAGTGCAAAAGAGATGATGCCAAGTGGGCCTGGAAGAGAACCCTGCAGCCTGGGAGACACCCAGAATATTCCCAAGATTGAAGAAAAGGCAATGGACCAAGCAAAGATTAGGAATTAGGAAATCGGGTATATTTCCCAAATGTCAAACAGAATAAAAACTCAGAGATAAAATTAAGTTAATTTGAAGAGTGCGGTGTCTTTGTTTCTGTTTTTGGCACAACTAGGTTTGTGAATTGAGTTTCACACGCCCTAGTGAAGGCAAAATTTTTTCCCCCAAGAGTAGTAAGTAATATAGCAAATGATATAGCTCAATGCTGAAGATATGTCAATGCTAAAGGTAGAGTGTCCTTTACCTTTCCACATGGTTTCTAGTCTTTCTTCCTTCTCCACTGTATGTGTGTGTGGGAGGGGAATAGGGGGGTATTCTCACCCTCTGCTTGTCTACATGCTTCTATAATGCTACTTATAATCTGGTAAATTCCTTATTAGTTAGAAGTAAAATTCTAATTTCTATAGTCTCAGGTCAAATACCTCAATTATTTTCCCTCAACACTTAGATTATATCAAAATAACTGGCTTCTTCAACTCCTAAATGTAATAATCATATTTTTGCTATTTGCTTCCACAGAGTTTGGAATGTACATACTTGGTGATATTTCTGGGATCCCTCAGTTGTAAGTATTTTGAAATGTATTTCTCTTTAAAATAAACAATAACACAGTTTTAATAGATAATCAAACAAAAGATAAGTAACATGCTAAGGTGATGCAGTGTCATTCTGCGTTCTAGTCAACATACATCTACATTCTAAAATCATGTCCTTTTTTTTCCTAGTTAAGCTTCCTTTTTACATGAGAAGACTTCACATTATGATTCCTGTATCAGAAAAGTTTATATTAAAAAATCATACTTGTTTTAGAAAATGTAGGATTTATTGGTGGAATACTGAAATATTTCATGCCACAAAACCTCAGAGACCTCAAGAGCTGGAGAACTGGGAGAGGCCTAGAGACAGCTTACTACCAGCACACTCACTTATAACCTCATGTTTCTTCTTCTTTCTGAGTGCCATCTTCAGTTTCTCAAACTGACGTGCTTTGTGTCTCTAAAACATATGAATCTATACCTAGAAAGGACTTAGGGAAAAAAAAAAACTAGAAAAAAGACTCTGATCACACTCTGCCCCAGGTGGAAGCATGGTCTCAACTACTTTTATAACCTTGACCAGGGGTTAAGAGACTGTAGGAACAGAGCCCTCCACATTGCTCATGTGGGAGAAGTAGTTCTCTCATCAAAATAAGGTGCCATTGCTATAAGAAGGAGTAACAGATGTTTGACAGATTAAAGCAACACACACACACTTGCGAACACACACACGATATGTATATCCGAATAAATGTCAGAATGTATTATTCTACAATACTTTTAGAGATCCCCAAAGCAAGGCACATTAAACAAGTTTATTTAGAATTTCTTTCACAATAATTTGCCTCTGGAATAAATTGAACTGCTTCTAATCAAAAGAAAGACTTAAAAGGATTATCTTATTCAGTCTTTCCCAAATCCTGTCCTTACATGAAAGCTTAGGTATAGCTGGAATGAGTCCCAGTGAGAACAATACTTATTGAGTTATTCTACTTTTAAACTCCAAAAATTACTTTGGAAATAGGTCTGAATAAAGTTCTATAGTCCTTTAATGGAACACCCCAAACAGCGTAATTATAACACCTCCTGAGGCTACTAGGAACCAAATCCATTTAAGCAGTTACTTAAGAATCTAGTTCTTTTCCACTTCTTTCTGATAGAAAATAATTGGCTACTAGGCAGCTATACTATACCTCTACTAGTAAACAGGTTTTCATTTTTAAAGCTAGTCTTTCCCACTGGAAACCATGTCTGAAGAAAATTGCTTTAAACAATAATACGTTCTTCTCAGATCAATATCCCTTGGTGAGGTGTGTTTGCTAATGTAGTACAAGAGATTCCAGAGATAGTTAACGTGAGAAAAGTAAACAGCATTTCTGATCTGTTCATTTTATTTCACTTTAGAAATGGGCATGGAAGGCTCAATGCATTATTTTCTACAATGGCTATTTTCTAATTTGAAATAAATTGATGCTGGCTAGTGGCAAAGAAACCAGTGAAGAAGCTATTATAAAATCACTTTAGCAAATGATGGACATTGATAATAGGGTGTAGGCTTAGTAGAATAGAAAGGAAGGTGTAGTCTAATCCTGTATAAAGCAATATGATGTTTTTTCCCAAAATCTTACAATGACAAAAAGCATATACTGGTATAAAAAATACTTAAGACCTACCAAATTTCTAAGTGGAGGATATTAAAATACATTTCTACAGAGAATACCCACCTTGCCAATAAATATTAAGTAAGAGCCATTCATTAGCAAACACAAATGGGCAATTAAGAGCAACCAGACTAGCCTAGGCA
This sequence comes from Tarsius wallacei, assembly GCA_963574415.1. Classification (NCBI taxonomy): domain Eukaryota; kingdom Metazoa; phylum Chordata; class Mammalia; order Primates; family Tarsiidae; genus Tarsius; species Tarsius wallacei. The sequence goes on along the minus strand of CAUYQG010236318.1, from coordinate 22,516 downwards.
ACTTGGCAAGACCTCATCTCTACAATAAATAAATAACCGGGCATGGTAGCGTGCGCCTGGGGTTCTGGCTGAGGTGGAAGTATCCCTGGAGCCTAGCAAGTCGACGCTGGGGTGGCTGTGAGTGTGCAACAAAGTGAGACTCCAACTCAAAAAAAAAAAAAAAAAAAAAAAAGAACAACCAGAGATGTGGAAAAACAACAAGAAAACAGAGCCAAGTTGAACACATGAACAAACTGAGCACAGAATGATATCCACAAAATCATCCATCGAGTATGAGAGTAAAGCAAATCTAATTTGGACATATTAGACTCACAAGCATTTTCTGTCGTATTTACCTAGGAGGTATTATAGCTGTTTTAAGGTATACAAGGCATCCAAGAAACAGGTGACCTAATCTAGAATGACAGAAGGAAAAACAATCCTAAATGGTAACTCTGAAGCTGGCCTTAATAACCATTAGTACATATTAAAGTAGGAATTATTTACATTTTCAGAAACATGTCTTTAAAATAAGTTATCTATAACAAATGTATGATTAAATAGGCAGAGGACTTTAAAAGTGAAGGTGGATGTTGGGAGTACACAAAAAATGAAATAAATAAGCAAGTTATACAAAAAACAGATACATTCAGTAGACTTCCTCTCTCTCATTTCTTTCAAAAGTCAAGACATGCTCTTTTAAACATTTGAGCAAGGAAATAGAAACTTAAATATGCTACATGCACATATAAGTGTTATGAATAGAATAACTATATATATACATATATATATAATTAGCAAAGATTTGAAAGCGTAGAAGGAAAGGATGGCAGTGTAATAAAGTAAATATCAACTTTTTGTAGGAATAGATCATGTTTAATATTGACAAATTAGTAGAGAGATGTATGCATATAATATTTATAGTTATTGGTTATCTAAAGACCTAAAAACAGACTATTTAAAAGTGCCTCTGAGTGGAAGGGAAGAGACCTTCATATTCATGTTATAGCCTTCAATACTGATCAGAATTAATTATGCACACATGCATTGTACTGCCTTAACACGTATACATTCTCACTAATTGTCATCATCCATTGATCTGCCAATGCACAAAGCAACTGTTTTACCCCTTTCACAGCTTTGTTTGTATGACTCTGGTCCAAGCTCTCTCTCACTATGCCTCTGTAAACAGCAGTGATCTCTGTGAAGCAAACAGTGACCACTAGATGACAGGTCTTATTATATTGCTTTTTGCGTTAAAACATTCACAGTAAAGAAGACATGCCTATTCTGGTGAATCGAAAAACCAGTTTGGGAATATTACAGATTTCTTTATAATAAATACATTAGGTATTAAACTTAGAAGGCCCAGATAGAATCTTGCATCAGCATTCAGCTTGTGCAGCACACTCAAACACTCTTTAGGGCACTTTTTTTTTTCCCTCTGTGATAAAAGCTAAGACTCGACTAAACCAGCCAACTTTTTCTTTTCCCTGGAGATAAAAGGAAGAGGGAATAAATTGCAGCTGGACTGTTTTCTACTTCAAAGACAGTATGGGGGAAATTCTTAAAGAATATTGTTATGGTTATCTCTCCTTGGGAAAAAAGAAATAAGACTCATGAGAAAACTGCAGAATTTGACTTGTAAAGCACTCTCTTTAGAGTAAAAGGTGTAGATAAAATTTTATACATATCACTATTTCCTTCTGGTATTTTGGGGTACCAAACATGGCTTCATAAAAGAGTTGAACCACCAGCAACAATAAAAATGACTCTTGCTTTTAATAAAATGGCCTTAGAAATGATAAAGTCAGTTAGGGTACTGATATAAGAACCATAAGGAGAGACATTCATGTTCATTGACTGCTGTTCATGGCAATGACCTTAAGTGAGGTCACACTTGCATGCATGAGCCTTGGGAACAGGATGAGACTGCTGCTGTGTGCAATCTGTTTATCTAACAACACTAACTGCAGACCCAGCATACTGGTTTCCCCAGAAAGAGCTACTGAAGTAGTTGCACAGTGGGTAAGTCAAGGGGCAGGGGGAGTCACTAATGAACTCACTCATCTTGAGCAAGCATTCTTGGACTGTGATGTGTATAGTGTCTTGGCTTCCAGAATGGGAGATTATTTTCTTGCGGGGAGTGGGGCTCAGAAGGGCTGAGGCAACAGGGGGTTGATCTCACTATTTTCTTTTCTTATTTATTCCCTATTATTCTCCTGATAGGCATTTGTTACAACACTTTAGGCATAAGTTTTAACTCAATCATGCTAAGTGTAGTCACTGTGAGTTTTAGGATACATGACTGTTCCTCTTGCTGTCTGAGGTGCCATTCACCACTAGGGTGGGAAGTCAGTTAGACAACAGTAAAGAGAAAGGAATTTTTTGTCTTTTATGATGACAGTGAATAAGGTTCTGATCTTTTTGAGTAATTCAGAGGTAACCCAGAAGTGGCAAGCAAAGACAGAAATACTTTAAGTTTGATAAATTTAGATGGGGCTGATTTTAGTTTGCTATATATTGATCTTATTATTAGGAAAGCTGAGATAATCCAGCATCTATCAATTACAATGTACAATGAACACATGCTAGAATAATAATTGTTGTGCATTTGTAGCCTATGAAGCCAAAAGATTTTAACAATCTCTCTATGTATCACCTTATACGGTACATTCTCTTCATCCAATATACAAGATAAGGAAACTGAAGTTCAGCAAGTATAATTAATGGGTTTAAAGTGATACAACACTAAGTGCTCAATCTAAGATACAAATTCAGGCTGTCCTACCCTAAAGCCAATTCTGTCACTATACTGTTTGTGATATCAAGTAATATGTGCTTTAACAATGATCTTTTATATAGGATGATGTTTTGTTCCCCTTAAACTTGTAGTACCATGCACCAGTCTGGCCCATAGGAAGTTAGGCTCTGAGATGACTTGGAGTCATCAAATTTTGAGTTTTAAGTGGAAGCACTTCATAATTGGTGGTTCCAAATGACAACATCCTGGTTCTCCTCCAACTTCCTTCTCTCATATTAAAAAGCAAGTCAGTTGGGTTTGATAATGATGAATTTTAGTAAAGTAATTTATAAATTCAGTGCTAGGTTCAGTTTGTGGGGTTTTTTTTTTTATACATTTTAATTGATTTATTTCAGCTGACTGTGTCAGCCAGCCTCCTAGAGAAATTTGTTTTCTTGCATTATGTACGATAGTAACAATAGATCTTCCTGTGTTGTTCTGTGTTCACTGTTTCTCTAGAGAGTGTGGAGGATGTCTTGTGGGTGTGGTGAATAAATATTTCACACTTTCTACCTGTAGAGTAGGCGATGCGTTTTCCGAGCTATGGGAAATGAAGGCAGTCCTTGTCCTCATTAGTGTTTCAAAAGTTCAAATAACATTAAAAATACAAACGTAAAATATGTTTTGTGTTTTAAGAATATGATATTCAAGCCGGGCTCGGTGGCTCAGCCTATAATCCCGCGCTTTGGGAGGCTGAGGTGAGTGGATTGCCTGAGCCCGCAGGTTTGAGACCTGCCTGGGCAACTTGGCGAGACCTCATCTCTACAATAAATCAAAAAAATTAGCTGGGTGTGGTAGCACGTGCCTGTAGTTCAAGCTACTTGGAAGGCTGAGGTGGAAGGATTGCCAGATCCCAACAGGTCGACGCTGCAGTGGCTGGGAGCGGCCACTGAACTCCAGTCTGGGTGACAGAGTAAGACTCTAACTCAAAAAAAAAAAAAAAGAATATGATATTCTTGTTGTTGAAATATTTTGTTTTGTGGTGGTTGTTATTGTTGTCATTTAAGAGAGTTCAAGCCTCTTCTTAATAGATACATTTTAATAAAGTTCTGCACTGGACCTATTATAGACTTATTTATTAATCTGTTCTAGACATAACATTAACAATTGAAGTGTTTTATGCAGTGACCCCTTAACTTATAAAGGCAAACTGGGTAGGAAAATAGTCCATATAACTGTAAGATTGAAATATTAAATTACCCATTCTTTGGTAAGAAATTTAATTCAAATATTTCTTAGTAAAACCTATAATATATTCAAATATATTCCTTTTTATTGGCATGTTTAGAAAATATAACTTCCAAGAAATGCTACATAACTTTATAAAGACCCAATTTCAACACAAGGTGATTACATTAGTATGTATACCTTGGGCATTAAATACATGTATACTTCAATTTTCATTATATATGAAGACTATTTTGTTACAATAATAAAGCATTGAAACTAGTTATGGAAAATTTCTCAATTTTTTCATGAAAATAATTAAGTCTTACATTGAGAAAAGCATAAATAAAAGAATTGTCCAAATCTTAAATAAAAATGTAAATCTTAACATTTTACAAGTTTAACATTTTAAGAAACTGATGAAAAAGACTTGTATAATATTTATAATCATACTTTAAAAGGATTGATACCATATTTAAAGTAACTTTACCATTTACCATATAAACATATTCTATTCTTCTACTACCTATTGAAGTTTGCATATACATTACCTCTTAATATATAATATTAAAACTAAAACTATATAATTTCATAGTGATTAGTTTCTAAAAATGTATTTGATCAGGAAAATATATATTCGATGACAATTATATAGTACTGGAATACTATATAAATGACCCTCAGGCCATTACATATTGGAAAACTGTAGGTAACTGCCAATAAAATTGTTATTTGTGTAAATTACATGAGTTAAGTTACCTAAGAAATGTGTGAATTGCTACCAAAAAAATCCTCGTTCTTAAGTGATTTTAATTGTAAGTGACTTCTATTTTTATGAGGCATTAGCTCAGAAAATCAAACTGCCATTTAATTTTGCCCTAGTGAGCTTATTGTCTTCATTTCATGTCCTTCTTAGGATACATTTTTCCCTGTATTCTTGAGGATTTATTATGAACTCCCATTGGCATTAATGGGGGTTGCATAACTATCCCCTACACAGCCAGTGGTAAATGAAATCCCTTTGGTATAATTTTCTGGCATTTAAATGAGACTTGGGCTTTATAAAATACAATTATAGTGCAGTGTTACTAATGTAAATACCAAGAAGATACAGAAAAGGGAATTAAAGGTGCCCTTTATAATGACACAAGAGAGGCCATGCTTTCTCAAATTGAAAGACACAATTCAAAGAAGTTCACACAATATCCATCTGATTACCAGTTTGGGGAATAGTGCTGTCTTTTGTGGAATTAAGAGATATTAAATCCAAAACCTGACTTAGCTATCAGATCACATAGCGTTCTTTTTAATATGGTTGTGGCAAAGTTTTTTGGTTTTTTGTTTTGTTTTGTTTTTTTGAGTTGGAGTCTCACTCTTGTCGCCCAGGCTGGAGTGCAGTGGCATGCTCCCGGCCACCACAGCCTCAACCTGCTGAGCTCAGGCAATCTTTCCACCTCAGTCTTCCAAGTAACTGGAACTACAGATGCATGCCACCACACCTGGCTAGTTTTTGCAATTTTTTTATTGTAGAGACAACGTCTCACCAAGTTGCCCAGGCTGTTTTTTTGATTGCTAGTATTTGACTTTCTAAACTGTAATTGTAGTACTTATAACTCACCTTTCTTGCAAAAGGCTGTAATCATTTATACATTTATTTAACCTGAATGTCCTCAATGTAAAAAGAGTTCTGTATTTTCCAGTGGGGAGAGCACAGACAATGATAAGCAAGGCATCTTGCATTAGGGGCGCATGGAATGCATAGTGCCCAAAATGCCAAGCTTCTAAAGATATCAAGAATGGTAACTCTTTTCTTTCTACTCAAAACACCTGCTAGGGCTTAAAATAGGTTACTTTTTAAGAAGTTTAGTTCCTTCTTACAAGTAAGTGCAGTACATATTACAAATATAATATAACAGAAAATCAAACTTTTTACAAATCTCACCCCTGTATTATGTCACCATTCATTCGATTGCACTATTAATACTTCATTTATTTTTAAAATACATTTTCAAACATATCTTTGGGGATCTTTATAAAAATTATTGCAGAAAAAAGTGAATGGTTGCTTTTATGTCAGAAAATAGCAGCACGCAAATGAAACTTTCTTTTCCACCCAACGAGCCAACTGAGAGTCTGAATTTACTGGGATGGAACAAGTGGCAAACTGGGAGAGATGGGGCAGCCACAAAGCCACAGGATTAGGGAGAAGATAGTAAGAGATGGAAGGTGAGGATCACCTGATCACCTTACGGTGAGCTAGAAATCTTTGCTCTTGGTGGTAGCTCAAGTTTACAATTACACCCCAATCTCCTTGACTCACTTTAATGATTGTTTTATAGTACTGAATTTTGAGGTATGGGTTTTGAACTTAACAAACTTGGATTAGTGTCCTTTATCTTTATGTAAATACGTTAACATTTCAAAACATCATTTTCCTAATCTGATAATCCTGGATAGTTGTTAACAATGAAAATGGCGACAAGTAGTTGCACATTTGGCCTGTGGTGATGTTCTCTTCAATCAAGAGGTGTCACCTGGAACTGGTGGTCATCATGATTATCAATGAGTCCTTCTTCTTTTATATAATTACACACTCAAGAGAAAAAGTCATCTTAATCTGGGCACACATCATGTTTGAACATCTGTTACCTAAACTCAATTTTGTTTCATGAATAATTTTAAATTATTTTACATATATTTTAGTATTTAATGGAGAACATTGGTTGATGTGGAATTTTTTTTCATATGTACTATCTTATTCTGCAGTGGTTATTATTGTGGCTTTTTATCCATAGCAGCTATCTAAGATCATATTTTGGAATGCAGTTTTGATCCAGACATCGGTAGAAGGACAACATTATATAGGCCCAAAGTGGAAAGAGAAGTGTGTATAAAATGCCACACAATGATATCATATAACTAACTCATTTTTAGGGCAGGTAAGCTTGATCACATTTCAGATGGAAGAGGTTGAGTTTCTGTTACATTTATGGTCTCATGTTTATTTTCTCCACCCTGTTATTCTGAAACCGATGATGTTTGAAGAAATCTAATCTGTCAGTTAGTTAAAGGATGAATTGGGAAGTGAAGATATCTGTTTCAACAAATAGGTATTGAATTCTTACTGTTTTTCAGATCAAATGCAAACTCTTTGAGTACATTTATGTACACATGAGAGTTCTATTACGCTATTTTCTGAAAATATGTTCATCTCTGCTGAGTTCAATTGTAAATGAGAGGAGACTTGGCTCTGGTACCCATAAAGTAAATACACAAAAATAAATTTGTTAACAAACTCATGGGTATCTTGATTACTTAGGATTTGGCTCTTAGTTCTAAAGTAGCTTTACCTATAACATTAAGCATTTGCTGCCAACACCACTCAAAGAAAACACTGTACCTCTCTTGCACCTATTCTCAAGCAAAGGATAACTGGTTCCCTCATACTACAAAAGCTTTTAGGTTGTGCTGCTGCTATCTCAGAGACAAGACTGAAATAATTTGATTAGCACATATCATTATGAGAAAAGTCAAAATAATTGCCTTGGAAAATCCTTTATTTCAATGGTATGGTTGCAATAGATTCTCTCATTCATTTTCTTTTAAGTCTTCATGTTACACTTTTGGTTGTGGAAGTGCACGTGAATTATTGTGGTATCTACAACAGGGCACATGATGGCTTTAGAGACATATTATAGTATTAAACAATTTGTATGACTCTTAAATTTGTATGTATTTAATTCTGCATATGACCAGCAGAACAAACTGACTCCCAGGCAAAATCTGCTCAGCTGTCTGATTTTGAAAATAGTTTTTGTTGTTGTTTGTTTGTTTTAACATGGCCACACTCATTCATTTACATATTGTATATGGCTACTTCTATGCTATAATGACTGAATTAAGTAGTTGCAATAGAGCTGTATGACTCATAAACTTAAAATACTTAGATTCTGATCCTTTACCAAAAAATTGACAAGCCCTGAATGTACATGAAGCATGTTACTGATCTTATATTATCAACTAGATATACAATGAATGTTAGAATCATAGATATTATATTTTTGCAACACATTTAATAATGTTTAACTTAATTTCTATAATGTATTCAACTTCATATAAGTATTTTTCAAAATTTTTTTATTTTCTTTATAGTTTTATAAATTAATAGGACATTTTGAACCTTTTTGAGAAAAATGTTTTAAACATGTGGCTAAGATATGTGGCAAATGAAGTCTTTAACCTTTAATGTTTTAAACATTAAAAGTTAGTGGAAACTTCTGTGTCTGTGATATATAACATACATAAAGAAGAATGAAAATGACTATGTGTTAGTAGTAGAGAGGGACAAAAGAATAACCACAGGTATATCTGAAAAGTTTGTTGAAACTGAGTTTGAAGGTGTCAAAGTCTTTACATTTTAGCCTGCCAAGTGAGGAATCACTGAAGGTTTTTAAGAAGCAGCCTGATATGATTCTGTATGTATGTATGTGTTATTATAATGACTTCAGTCAGTGTGTGGGTGGGGAAAGGTGTAAGAGGGGATTGGGTTGAAGAAGGCAAATGAACTTTAGTAGAAGAAGGCATTTAGCAGGATACTAAAATAGTTTAGAAGGAGCCCATGAGGGGAAAGAGTAAGTCAAGGGTGAATGCAGATATCTTAGTTGGATGTAGATGAAGCAGTTGAATGTTTATATACAGAGAGTGCCAAAAAGGTATGCATTTTTAGAAAGGAAAAAGTTGTATTAAAATTGTAACACTCAATATATACTGATAACAAAAGATAAATATAAGTCACGTTTGACTTCTGCAATTACAGGAGGTGTTCAAAGTGGTTAGCCTCAGCATTCAAATACCTCTGATTATGATGAATATCTCTTAATGTTGCTTAAAGCACGTATACATTTTCTTGGTACTCCCAGTATGCATGTGTACTAAATATATATATATGTACTAAATATATATGACATATGATAGCTAAGCAATATATTTTTATGCATACTTAAAATTTGAGTTTCATCACCTAATTTCCCTCTTGTTATTGACAAACATAACCTCCCCAAAATGAAAACTCCAGAGTTCTTGTGCCTGCTATCCTACAGACACTTCAGGAGGAGAACATCAACCTTTCAGAGAAATTCTGCCATATAACAACAGCAAACTTCTTGCCTCTTGGAAGATTAAATGTATTAGTCAAAGAATGAATTAATGATGATACCAGATACATGATCATCTCCTTCATATAATGTATCTGTGATTCACCTGGTTAAGTCTGCTGGAAGACATTTAGGATAAACCCTAGGCAAGTGATAAAGTCAAATGTTTTAAATGTTCAGTGAAATAGTCAAGTGTTTGGTACCCAGTTGAACACCCCAATATTAAACAAAATGAATGGTTGCTTTTCCAAAGAAAATTAAAAAAGGAGATAAAATATAACAACTCTGATGCCACTTAGCTGAAAGAGTCAATTGATCACAGTTTACATATAGTTTTCATTTTGGAGTTTATATAAACTCATTAATAGCTCCATCCAGAATGCTGAATGGCTTCTCAACAGTGCTAAAAACATTATACACATTTCATAACAGCAATTCCGGTTCTTTCTTTTGTACTGTATTTTTGTGGAGTATAAACAGTGATGGAATTAGAAAGGTGTTAAAATTTCATTCCATGCCTTACTCCTTGCAACATAGACCATTTTATAGCCTGGAATTGCTAATAACTGGTTAAATTTTATTGACACGGTACTTAATTTAAAAGGCAGTGACTGAAAGAAAGTCTTTAAGTATTTCTGTATAGTGAGTTTAAATTAGCCTCAATCTTTGACAAGCAATGATTTATATGTTTTCTTAAATATACTTGCAGCCCTAGAAAGTTTTGTGTTAGTTTGTTATGTTCTGAGAAAATAGACATTTCATCAACTTGATTCAACCACCAGAATACACATAAATTGGAGAAAATGGAGACCTGAGACAATAATTCATTACACTTAGGCTAGCATAAAACTATCCTGAACATTCAAATTTATTATGTAGTAGGGTTTACTATATCTTGCCATGGTATTATTCAGGACAACCAAACCTCATAATAAATTTCTGAAGTGTTTCAAATCCAGAAAACAGACAATATAATATAGAATTTTATATTATAATGCTTGGAAAAAATTCACTGCAGACAGGAAGAATTATGTTTTAAAATATACGTTATCTACCAAATTTTTCAGATATAAATTAGGTTGAAAATTTTGCCTGCTCTTAAGTTTATATCATAAACCAAAAGTAGAAGTTAAACTTGAAAGCTGATATGCCTATGAGGAACAAATTTCTGCAGTGGTTTTCCAGTAAGTTTAGCAACTAAAATGAAAATGGCACATTCGTACCCTTTATTTTGAAATCATAATGTCTCAAACATCTCTTTGATGTTGACTGAGGTGATGGCAGAATCTTCACAAAGATACAGTTGTTTTTTTATTTCACAATAGCACTGATTAGGGAAAGCAATGCCTATCATTTGGGATTGAGGTGGCCTTACATTCCCAGATATATACAGTGAAGATACCGGACTTTGCTCTTAGGCTATAAAACTGTATTTTTAATTTTATTTATTTTATTAAGGGGTGCAGTTGCACAAAACATTAGCTTTTGAAAAAATAAAAATAAATCTTTAAGAACATGTGTAAAATATTCCCTTTGGAGCACATTTCTTTCAATTAGAGACATTAATTAATGCAAAAATATAAGGAATGCAAATCCAGTCTATGGTTTGCTTGTAATTTGTAAATATTATTTATAAAGATCACTTTGAAATCTTATTCTGCATATTGCATGTTCTACCCAGTCCAATATTTTGTTTGAAAGAAACATTATGGCATAATTGTCAAAGAGTGGAGAGTGTACTCTCTTTGTCTTGATTCTAAAAGATTTGAGATTTATCTACTAAATTCATGTGTGTGGCACTTCTCTGTCAATTTCATAATGTTATAAAAATATAATAAATTGTTACAGTTTTTCCCTGGATTTTTTTACACGGGCATTATAAGGACAAGTGAGTCCAATATTTCTCAACAGAGTCTGTTTTCTCTTATATGCATGTATGTGAGTATGCATTTGGGCACATGTATGTAGTGGTTGCCTAGGAGATTACTTCTTCCCACTCCTCATGTGTGCCTACTTGGGGCCTCCACCAAAGTAACTTTCATGGTCTCTTGTTCCACTCCTTACACATTTCATACCAAGAGGAGAAATGAATTATCCTCAGTTCTTAATGTGGTGGAGCTACTCTACTAACTACTCTGAGCATTGGGTATGTGCTCAGGAGAACTGTCCCAGATCTGTACATGGTGGACAGAATGAGGAAACCAAGAAGGTTAAAGACCTCATTTGCCACATATCTTAGCCACATCCTACAACCTAGCTTTTATTTTAGCTCTATACATTGTATCCTTTGTTTCTCAATTTAATTCAGACCAGAACAAGAAGTATATAATTTACTTGAATCTCTAACACTCTAAGAGTAGGACCTATTCCTATAAGCAATAGATATCCACAATAAAATTCCTTCAGAGTGCTTCTCAAACATATGATGCACCTATTTTTCTGCAAAAAAAGGCAGAATCAGCATAGCAGAATTTCTTCTATGGAATTATGTATATGTATATGGACATATAAAATTTGCAGTTATATATTTCATTTTTTTCTAATTCTAAATAATAATGAAAATAAGAAATTATAAATATACCACCAATATAGGTAATGATTCATGATCTTGTTTCTAGCTGGTGCTCACTTCATTGCTTCATTTTATTTTTAAAAATATCAAGGATTAGAGTGCCAATAAGGACAAACTGCATTTGAATGACTTACATTTCACTCTGTTTTGAAAATGTGACTGAATAATTTGGCTGGTCTTCTAAAGACACTTTTAAAAACTCTTAAACCGCCTCCAAATGTTATACTTCACCACCACCACGTGCACTGATACCATCAGTTATTACTCATACAGACTGTTTCATGGGTTAGCTTGTCTCCCATTCCCAGGGTTCAAACTCCTTTACTTCTGTTTTCAAATCTGCTGTAGTAGATAAAATTGTTTCTTTACAAATACAGAGAAAGAAGATATATAGTATGTTTTTCATTTTTGGTTAAATAACTTTGGTTTGACATACAGTATTGGTGAGCGATACATTTGCAATTAATTGGTCTTTTCATCTCCCTTCAGTTTTGTTTAAAATACATTTTTAAATGTTTTACATTGGCATAACATTTTGTATTAAGAACTTTTAAACATCATTCAGAGTGTGGGGTATTTTTCTTATTTTATATAGATGCACAATGAGATAGGAGGAAGTTAAGGAAATTACTCAAGAGTTTATGGCTGTGGCCAAGAGAAAAGCTAAAAACAAACAAACAAACAGCTCTATTTTATGGTATGAGACTTGCCTTCGAGCATCCCAGGACTATTGGCTAAATGAGAAGAAGTCTTTGACAAAAAAGTAAGCACTTTGTTGAACATTTGAGTGTTTGTTTGGATTCTGAACAAGGTTAATTGATTAGTTGGGGTGAAGTAGAAAGTGAAACAGCTGAGCACATCTGGTGTCAATTGATAAGAGCAACAGTCACACTCAATTCCCTCCTAGGAAGAGAGGAACTGCCCTCTCCTAGACAGCTTAGTGATGCACTCCTGCCTCTGCTGCCTAATGTCACTGTTGGTAGTCTCTGCTGGAAATAGTCTCTATCCACAGACAGAAGAAAGAAGGTGGATCCGTGATTTAAGGAGTCTCTAAGCTGCTGAAAAGTCCTATTCCTCTTTTTCTCTACTGGTGTACGCTGACTACTTTGGGGTGGATGAAACTGTGGGGTGAGGACTTTGACTAAAATTCTCTTTTTCTTATTTCTGTGACAAGGCATCAATTTAAAAAATGCACGTGTTTGACACAAAAGCTTACATCTTTGTGTGTGTTTTTTTAGGCACTTTCATACATACACATACACGTTTAAGGAGAGATAAATCTGTTAGCTGAACAACAGACATCATTTCTGGCCTAGTGTTTTGGCTTTATTTCATAAAGAACCAAAACGTATTCAGATGACTGAGGTACTCTTTAAGGTGGATGCATAGTATAGTGGGTAAGAAGAATGGTAATCTAGACCATACTTTAGAATTTTAGCATGCATGGGAATCACTTAGGGATCTTGTTAAAACAGATTCTGAATCAATAGATCTGAGCTAAAACCTGTAAGTCTGTATTTCTAATGAGCTCCCATGTGATAATAATTTTTCTGATCTTCAGACTATACTTTGAGCAATGAGAGTCTAAATTATTACTATAAAATTGTAGAAGGAAAATAGAACAAAATTGAAATATTTTACTTTCTACAATTTATGTACAAGCGCATATTGTTTTCCCATTTGGGGTATACTTTCTTGTTTTCTTCTAGAAGTCTTGAAAAGAAAAAAATACATATTATTGAGGCCAGACTTAGTAGATTTTTCTTTACCTACCTGAACACAAAACAATATTTTAAAAATCATCCATATGCAGGTAATGCTCAAGTTAGCATATTTATCTAGTACTTGGTGTATAAATATTTACATTGCACAAAATATTTGTTATTTGGGTTGTAGACAAAAACTTTGCATTTTGTAAATTCAATCAACTCTAACACATTAACAAGGAATTTTGTTAGTAACATGATTAACCATTTAGTCCCAGGGGTCCCCGGCAGGGATTTGGGAGTACAGATTTATGGTAGGTGGGAAAATATGATATAGTGTTTGGTCATCTGTGTATATCAGTCTAAGACACTGTTTAAATGACAATAGCAGCCTGCCTCTTTGCCAGCAGCAAGAGAGAAGTATATAAGATGGCAGATTGTCCCTTGTATAAGCCTGGAGCCTGGTATGGAAGCATATTGTAAGATATAGCAGATGATTTATCATACATTTTTGTGTTTTTATGTTCCAATGAAATAATAACTGTGAGGATTTTGGTAATAAGCATTTCTCCTCAGCTCTGCAATAACATTCAGTAATTATTTTACTATTCAGAACACTTCTTTCATTAATTTAATAAATGTACTTTAAGTGTATATTTGTGTGAAGACACAAGGATATAAAGTCTCTAACCTCAAGATGCTAAAATCAGGGTTGCAAGTATGCAGTCAACTGTATATAATGAAATGAGAGAATGTTTATAGCAGGTTGTGTCTGAAATGCAGTGAAAGCCCAAGAGAACAGACAATACAGCAACAAATGTAGTAGTAAAATATACTATTAAACTGATGTTTGATGACAGTGCTCAAAAGAGTGGGAAGAGGATAAAGAGAAGCTAATTAATGGGTGCAAATATACAGTTTAAAAGAAGAAATAAGACAGCGTTTCCAAGGTCAGTGGGGTGACTATAGTTTCCAACAAACTCTTGTTTATTTCAAAATAACTGAAAGAATAATTCAAATGTTTTTACAATAAAAAGACAAATATTTAAGGTGGTAAATATTTTAATTATACTGTTTTGATATTTACAAATCATTTAAAGGTATTAAATAACAGCATGTACCCCCAAAATATGCACATCTATTACATATAAATACATAAATAAATAGAATTTTAAGAAGGGATGAGTTTTCCAAGCAGACACATTTAGTTTGAGGAAGGGGAAAAGTAGGCAAATGAAAAACATTCCAGGACAGTAAGTCACATATTCAAAAGACAGAACTTATTAGAGAATGTGACTCCTTTCATGTTGTTTCTATGTTTTCCCTTCCTTTTTCTATGTTGTTCAGAAAAGGTGGAGTGTGATTTATGATGGCAGAGACATAAATAGCAACATTGGGCAAGAAGGTAAGGCCAGAATATAAATAATTGTCTATCCTTAAGGGGAAAAAAAAAAGTTAGGTCTTATTTTTATTATAGGAAGCCATTTAAAATTTGAGTACCTGTAATAACATAGCGTTGTGTTCAAATTAATTACATACAATTTCTCTTCTCTGCTAAACTGATTATGTGAATAAACAGTTTTTTGGATAGAATTTTTTTACGCCAATAGGCTTAACATTTAGAAATAAAAATGTTGTATTTTCCAATTGTCATTCCATCTACCTTTTTGTATGCCTTTCCTCAGGTCAAGAAAGAACGTGCTGTCTTCTCACACTTTAGGTCTATGTCTATGTTCTTCTTTCCCTGCTATGAAATAAAATAGAGCCATGTATTCTGCCAGGATTCCCATCAACACCTCCCCACCACCCCACTACAGATCTCAGCTGTAGCACACTGACTGTCCCCGTTATTCAAATCCCCCAATTACTTATACAATCAAATAACTGAAGCAAAATACTTGGTTAGGTTGAGGTTCTGGGGTGTGTGCGTGTGTGTGTGTGTGTGTGTGTGTGTGTGTGTGTGTGTGTGTGATTTGTGATCTGAAAATCAGCAGTAAGTATTTGGCTTTTTATTAAATGCCGAGGATAAGGAGAAAAGGTGGGGATTTACAGGCCTTTAACAGTTATTGGCTCTGAGTAATCTCACGTGAGCACTTGAAAACAAAAAAAGGATCTCCTTTGGCAATCCTGTTCCACTAGTTTTGTATTTTTTATTATTTTTTACATGTTTTTATAGAGATATGGGATACAAGAGAGAATTAACTACGTAAGTAAGCTGTATGCAGCTGATATTTGGGCTTTCAGCTGGCCCTCACTCCCCTGGTAGTGGACCAGGTATCCTTTTGTGTTGTCATGTGCCACCCATCCTTCTCCCTCCCTTCTTCCCCTAGCTTCTCCAACTGAATCCAAGTTGTTGCGAAGTTCATGATTTTGTTCTTCTTTAGGGCTGTGTAACACGCCATTGTGTATATGCACCACATTTTCTTTATCCAGTCCACTTTTGATGGGTAGTAGAATTGGTTCTATGTTTTTGCTATTGTGAATAGTGTGGCAATAAACATGCGCGTGGCGGTGTCTTTTTGAAAGAGCAATATATGCTCCTCTGGGAGAGGGATTGCTGGATCAAATGGAAGTTCAATTTTCAGTTCGTTTAGAATGGCCACACTGCTTTCCATAGAGGTTGAACTACCTTGCACTCCCACCAACTGGGTAGAAGTGTTCCCTTTTCACCATACCTGTGCCAAATCTGTTGTTTTTTGACTTATTAATGATAGCCCTATTGCAGAATGGGAGGAAATATTTGCAAATTATGCATCTGACAGAGGCCTAACGGTCCAGGATCTACCAGGAACTCAAATGAAGTGAAAGAAAAAAAACAGCTTTTTAAAATGCATGCATTGGAAAGATACTCTAAGTTCAAATCAAGTGTTAATTACAGAAAAAACACACACATGGCCAGTTTCCACTGTATGAACATCAGCATGTCTTTCTTTTTTTTAAAATGAGAGATTGGGGGGATAAGGTATTTATGAAACATACGATTACTGAAACAATGTTTTCTACAGTTGTAATTAAAATAGTGGCTGTTTTCTTTGTGAACAGGCAATTTACTATAGAAGCATTTTTTCTGTGATATGTAAACATTATAATTTAGTAAAAGAATCTCATTAAATGTGGTGCTTGCTAGGAATCTATATATCTTTTAATTTAACTTGAAATATTGGTAAACATGAAGCTAGGTTTGACTGCATCTCTAACCCAAATGCTTAAATGAAAGTTGTAATGAAAACTTATAATTTTATTTATTTATTTATAATCATTTATTTATTTATTTGAGTTGGAGTCTCACTCTGTCACCCAGACTGGAGTGCAGTGGCCGCTCCCAGCCACTGCAGCCTCGACTCGCTGGGCTCCGGCGATCCTTCCGCCTCAGCCTTCCAAGTAGCTGGAACTACAGGCGTGCGCTACCACGCCTGGCCAATTTTTTGATTTATTGTAGAGATGAGGTCTCACCAAGTTGCGCAGGCGGGTCTCGAACCTGCGGGCTCAGGCAATCCACTCACCTCGGCCTCCCAAAGCGCGGGATTACAGACTGAGGCACTGAGCCCGGCCGAAAACTTATAATTTTAAAGTTTTAGGTAAGCATAATGTCTATTAGAGTGGTTAGATAGTTTTGCATTTTATCAATACAGTATACTGTCTGGTATATTTTACTTTTATTTTAGGAGCAGATGGTTTTTAAATAAGAAAACATCTATAGGCATTATGCTGTACAGTATATCTCTAGGGCTTACTCATCTAATATAACTAAACTAAAGTGTTGTGCACTTCAGAATTTATTAAGATTTGATCTTATTTTAAGGGCTTTTATCATAATAGACACAAACAATGACAAAGGAAAACAAGGAAACTTTAGGAAGTGTTAGAGATGTGTATTTCCTTGATTGTGTTAATGGTATCATGGGTGCTTCCATATGTCCAAATTCACCAAACTGTACACATTAAACAGGTGCAATTCTTTGTATGTTAATTAAACTTCAATAAAACACTTTTGTTTAAAACAGAAAACAACATATTTCAAAAAAACTTTCAAGATTAGCTTTGCTTCATTAGACATAGTTATGAGTTTTAGAGAAAGAATATAGGGGTAGGTTTGACAAACTGAGCATCTAGATAGGAACATAAAGACTGGGTAGCTGACTCTCTGATGTCTCGGTGATGTAGAAAGTCACAGAAAAGTAAAATCTTATGATTATTAACATACATTTAAGTTACAAAGTACATGAGAGAGGGTTGATTTTTGAAGGCTGTTTATTTTATGAATATCTCAATGTACACACAACACCCTCTTGATTTATGTTCAATGACAACAGTCACAACAAGGGATCACAGGGCACCCAGAAAATGTTTGATCCATGCTTTCATCTGGGAAGTGATAAAAGCACAAGTTTGCTGCACAGTTCTAAAGTTGTGAATCAGTTCTCATGGCTCTAGAACAGAGCAACATGAAGAGAATATGAGACTTGAATCCTTTTTGTTCCCAATTCTCACCACCATTCATACGCTATAATTAAATTAGTGGCAAAGGCCAGTTATCTTCAATGTCCCCAAATTCCAAATGGACTGAGTTAAAATATGGCATAAAATCCTTCTGGCTTCCCTTGCTTTCTCTCTCTAGAGCCAGTCAATTATAGTCCCCTTTTTAATAACACCCCAATGCTCCTCACTCTACTTGAATTTCCCTAGTGACTGAGGCCTATTTCCAAAATCTAGACCTCTGTCAGCAAACTAAAGGGTTCACTCTACATAGTCATAATGTCCAATTTTAATTGATTCCTTGAGATTATACAGCACCTTTTTTCATGGCTCTTTCAAACTTTATTATTTTTCTCAAAAATAATTTCAAAATTTCCACTTTTGTCAAGCAAATAATCTCAGTAGTCTCTTCGTTTCCACCAGCTTCCAGTAGGTACCCTCATTTTTTACTTTGTTTATTATTAGTAGTATTAACTGCTAGGTTCTACATTCGCTATTTTGAATGTATTCTAAGGTAGGCACTCCTATTAATTTATTTTCACAGTTGAAGTGATACATGAAAAAAGATTATGATGTTTGGAAAATGTTTTTTAATATCCTTTTTAATATTCCTTGCAATTCTGCCTTTAAATCAAAGCAATGAGATTTACTGCCCCGGGGAAGAAAAGAGGTAGGAATTACCAAGAACAAATTAGCTGTTGATCAGTTTTGAGTCTCAAAACTGATATTCTTGATTGCTTTAACTACACAGTAATGATAAAAGCCAAGTATAGTTGAAAGAGACAAAAATTTCATAAACTCCTTCATTGTCCTTTTTAAATCTATCTGGAGGCAGGTCAATGGACTGTTTTGTAACTCTTTAAAATTATATCTCAGAATGATGAGCATAAGGAAGAAAATATCTCAATTTCCATTAAAATGAATGGTGAAAATTAGCATGTATTTAACCATATTTTTTGACTCCTTCTCCTGGCCTGTGTTTGAGAGAAGAGGGTCCTGTTAGGCAGATTGAGAGGACTGTCAAGGGTAAGAGGACTTTTTCTCTCACCTTCTATTTGGGAATTTTAAAAGAGACCTCTTTGCATGTGGTCCTGCTGAATTATGGAGCAACCTCAGCTTTGTGAAGGGAGCAGATATGGACCTATTTAGGTCTCCTAGGCCTTTGCTGGCTGTCTACTGGTGCAAATAACCTATACATTTCTTCACGATCCTAAGGGGCATGTGTGTTAATGGAGCAGGCCATATGGCTATTAGCCTAGTCTGATACCACTAGAGCTGGGAGCTGAAGAACCAGGTGCTAAAGGAAATCAGAGCAAATATCAGTGGAACCAGTTAACAGATGGAAATGGATGATTCAACAGGGGCATGGTCTAAATTAGAACATAGACCATGTGTTGCACTAGCATCAAATTGGAGCAATCGATGCCAAAAGAAGTCTCTAGAATGAGTTCTATCACACCTCAACAAAGACTAGCAAAGTTTCTGAGGATACTGTATAGCTCTTGGTTCCCCACCCTTCAGTTTTACCTGGTCACACTCCATGTGTGTCCACTCTTTCCTCACATACCCAACTAACATATTAAAGAGAAGTGGACCTGGAAATACTTTTGAAAAGTTAAACACTTAACTGAGTCATCTCAGCAGGTACCAACTTCCTACAGAGATAATCCAAATGACTGTACTGGACTGAGATTACCGGGTTAGAATCCATCTAGTTTCCCTCAACACTACAACACCACTGTCCCTTCTCAAGGTTAAGCGCCAACAAGAAGGGCAATTTTAGTAACAGTAAAATAAAGAAGACTTTTTTTCTTTCACTTCTAAGTGTAGTGTGAATAACCTTTTCTGAATAACTACAGCCTGCTAGGTTGTGAGCACTGAGACCAAGGACCACATCTTTTTTGTCTATTGCTACAGCAACAGGGTCTGTTTTGCCACTCATCACATACCTTTAAGATGCAATGATAAATAAAATGGCTTGTTACTTTTCCTCCAAGGCACAGAGGCAGACAGCAGAGGCAGATATGTAATTATAATTTTGAAAACTAAAACTTCCAACAATGATCATGAGTCCATTTCCTTACACTCCTTCTGAATCCTGCATACCTCGGCTTCCCTGCTTTGTTTTAGCATGTTCATTCTTGGCATTATTAGTCACTTTTCCTCTATATCTGTCAACATGCAAATGTTGTTTCTTCTTGAAAGAAGGAGCAGTAACAAATTTATTTGAACATTCTGCCCTTTTAGGCATTTGTCCAACTTCCAATGTTTTGCAGATATTTTCTTCCTCTTCTTCCTCCTCCTCTTCTTCTTCCCTCCTCTCCCCGCTCTATATGTCTTTCTCTCTCTTTCTCCTCTGTTGTCATGTATCCTCACTCCTTTCAGATATATTACATAAAATCTGAGGACTACAGTTTGTCAGATTTACAGTTGTCAAATATTTTTTTCCATTTTGTAGACTGTCTCCTCATTCTCTTGATGGTTTCTTTTGCTTTGCAGAATCTTTTCAGTTTGGTGAGGTCCCACTTATTTATCTTATCTCTTGTGGCATGGGCTTTTGATCAGGAATTAGTTGCCTATTCCAATTTCTGTAAGGATGTCTCCTGCATTTCCTAAGACTCATATAGTTTGAGGTTTTATGTTTAGGTCTTTGATCCATTTAGCGATGATTTTTGTGTATGGTGATAGGTAGAAGTTCAGTTTCATTCTTCTGCATGTTGTCTGCCAGTTTTCCCAGCATTATTTATTGAATAGGTTCTCCTCTCTTCAGTGGTTGTTGTTGGAAGCTTTGTTAAAGATAAGTTGGTTGAGAGATTGAGGTTTTGCTTTTGGAATCTCTATCCTGTTCCATTGTTCTATATGGCTGTTCTTTTACCAACTCCCAGGCTCCAGGATCTACAAGGAATTCAAATATGCCAAAGGAAAAAAAAAACCTATCTAAAAGTGGACAAATGATATAAATAGACATGTTTCTAAAGAAGACATATGAGCAACCAACAGATACATTAAGAAATGCTCAGCCACACTAATCATCAAAGAAATGCAAATCAAACCCACACTGAGATACCATCTAACTCCAATCAGGATGGCCATCACTAACTCAAAAAGCACCAGATGCTGGAAAGGATGCAGAGAAACGGGAACACTTCTACACTGTTGGTGGGAGTGTAAATCAGTACAACTTCTAACAGTGTGGAAAACAGTGTAGTGATTTCCAAAAGATCTGAAAATTGACCTTCCCTATGACCCAGTAATCCCCTTTCTGGGACTATACCTGGAGGAGGTCAAATCATTCTACAAAAAAAGATACCTGCACATGCATGTTTATTGCAGCACTATTCACATAGCAAAACATAGAACCAACCATTTTGCCCAAGAAAAGTGGACTAGATTTTTTAAAATGTGTACATATACATGATGGATTGTTACACAGTCATAAAGAAGGACAAAATTATGGACTTTGCAACAAGTTGGATGGATTTTGAGTCTATAATACTCAGCGATCTATCACAGAAGGAAACAACTGAGTACCACATGTTCTCACTCATAAGTAGATCCTGAATATTTATCATAATACTACAAGAAAGGGATGGGCAGTAGCAGGACAATGCTGGTGGGGAGAGGCACATAAAATCAGTAAGGATACCTGATCCCAAACCAGGCAAAGTGGGGATCAATGAAAGGCCCAAACTTCACCTGCATTATGACCACTTACATACTTAATCCTGAGTTGTACCCTACAGCTTTAAAATAAGAAAAGGTAAAACAGACAAACAAAAAACGAGGACTATTCTTAGTCACTAAGAACACTCTTGATTTCCTGCCGATGAATGAAAAAGTACATTCCAGCCGGGCTCGGTGGTTCAGCCTGTAATCCCGCGCCTTGGGAGCCGAGGTGAGTGGATTGCCTGAGTCCACGGGTTCGAGACCCGCCTGGGCAACTTGGGGAGACCTCATCTCTACAATAAATCAAAAAATTAGCGGGTGTGGTAGCGCACGCCTGTAGTTCTGGCTACTTGGAAGGCTGAGGCGAAAGGATCACCGGAGCCCAGCAGGTCGAGGCTGTGGTGGCTGGGAGTGGCCACTGCACTCCAGTCTGGGCGACAGAGTGAGACTCCAACTCAAAAAATAAATAAATAAATAAATAAATAAATAAGAAAAGAAAAAGTACATTTCTGTTCTCATTGAAAACTCTGGAAACCATGGCTCTGACCACATCTTCCTTATTGATGCTTTTTCATTTCACAGATCTAGTGAAATGTATTCTCCTGATTCTCTTCTCTTCACATTGTTATCTTTATTTTTTAAATGTTTTTGCCTTTTTTACTCCCCACTCCCTGACCACACAAAAGCCCTTCCTTTTGTAAGGCTGGTGCATTAACTGCTCTCCAAGTATGCTAAATGCATTTGCACCTCCAAGATTTAATCATTTAAACAACATCACTGTGAGAGCTGAGGAGCATGAGATTTATATTAGACATATCCAGGATAGACTATTAGTTCAGCTATTTAGAAATTATGTGAGCCGGGCTCGGTGGCTCAGCCTGTAATCCCGCGCCTTTGGGAGGCTGAGGTGAGTGGATTGCCTGAGCCCGCGGGTTCGAGACCCGCCTGGGCAGGCGAAACCTCATCTCTACAATAAATCAAAAAAATTAGCCGG
>CAUYQG010236317.1:0-13256 GCA_963574415.1 Tarsius wallacei | reverse complement strand
ATTTATTGTAGAGATGAGGTCTTGCTTGCCCAGGCGGGTCTCGAACCCGCGGGCTCAGGCAATCCACTCACCTCAGCCTCCCAAAGGCGCGGGATTATAGGCTGAGCCACTGAGCCCGGCTGAGATTGGCTTTTCTAAGGAGGTGACATTTGGGCTGAAGCCTGAAATGAAGCCAGCTATGTAATGATATGTGAAGAATCATTCAGGCACAGGAAAAACCAAGTCTGAAGTCCCAATAATGACAAAATTGGGAGTGAACAGTTAGTTAGTTGCCTGCCTGTACCATAGCATTCTCTTGCGAGCATGAGCTTGTCAAAGGGACAGTATTTAATTGCCATATTATTTGTTTACGAGATTATTGAGCTTTGGGGAGAAAAAGTATGACATTCTAAGCAATTTACTTTTTTTAAATTCCGTAAATTCCATAGTTGGCTCTTTGCAAAGCTCTGGATTGAGCACAAGGTAACATTTTATTTGATTGCTCTAAAGCTTCTGATCACAGACAACAAAAAGGCACTGACTAATCAAAGAGTATTAATGCCTATGTCATTTTTAATATCCATATTTTTTGTGTAAATAATTATTAAGAATATAGGGCACTAAAGTGAGCCAATTTAATTCTTTTTAAAAAATTGCTTAAAAGAATCCCAAAATGTGATTTTTAAAACGTTTTCCTTCAAATAGTCTAATATTCCCAATATATAAATATGAGAAGAAAATTTAACCCATTTTCCCGTGTAATGTTTCAAGAATTATTTCTCGTGGAAAAGTGTTTTTGTTCACTTTGAAGGTAATTAAGGAATAAGATAAGACATTATTTGATGTCCCTTGAGATAAGCTATTCTTGCTAGAATTCATCTTGTCACTTGTATGTCATATTGTTCCATCTTATGTCTGATCTTGAGCAAATCATTTTATTAGTTACTTATGTTGATCTTTATTTAGTGAAAAGAAAATACAAGATTTACAGTGCTGTTGAACAAAGTAAGTCTTGCTTATTTGATTAGTGTTACCTTTCACATATTAGGTCTCAAATTATACTATTGTGTGGTTTTAGCTTTTATATTTTAGGGCAAACCTAAGTCCCAATTACTTTTTAATAAACATATATAACAAAATTTACCCTTCTAATAATTTTTAAGTATGTAGTTTATGGCATTCAATATATTTACATTATTGTGCAACCCTCACTACCATCCATCTCCAGAACTTTTTAACTTCTCAGACTGAAACTCTGTACCCTTTAAACAATAACTTCCCTATTCCATCCTCTCCCAGGTCCCTGGCAACCACCATTTTGCTTTATTTCTCTATGAATTTGACTGCTCTAGATACCTCATGTAAATGAAATCATACAGTATTTGTCTTTTTGTGACTGGCTTGTTTTCACTTAGCATATGTTTTCAAGATTCATCAATATTGTAGCATGTGTCAGAATTCCTGTCCTTTTTAAGGCTGAGTAATATTTCATTGTATGTTATACCGCATTTTGTTTATCCTTTCATTGCTTCACAGACATTTAGTTGTTCCCACCTTTTGATTATTGTGAATAATGTTGCTACAAACATTGGTGTACACATATCTAAGTTCTGGTTTTGAATTATTTGGGGTCTATACCTCGAAGTGGAATTACTGGATCATATGATAATTTTTGTTTAACTTTTTAAGGATCCACTGTCTTCTACCTAGCTATGTTTTGGGTTTTAGTAACGGGAAGTAGCCTAGTATGGGGGACTAAGATATTGAAAAGGCATATACGAATTCAAGTCTGGTCTGGGCCATATGCCAATAATTTACATGTTTGTAAGAGAGAAGCCAAAACGGATGTAGCCTGGTCAAGCATTATCAGATACTAGAGTTGACTAATTATAAAGTGTTCTTAAGAATCTTGAGATACCAAGAAAAAAATCCCCAAACCTTACTAATTACTAATAATTAATATGGAAAAAAGTTCTATTGTGCAAAGTCATTTAACCTCTCCAGGCCCCAGTTTCTTCATATGTAAAATGCAAGTAATAATTGGTCATACTTCGTTGGGTCATTGAGAGGATTAAATAAATAACACCAGTAAACCACTTATTATGGTGCCTCACATGAAGTAGCCATCCAATTAATGCTAATTAGTAGTACGATTCACCAGTGTCAGAGTCTCTTAGTGTGAACTCTCCAAAGAACTTCAATTTTTGAAAGAAACAATTGATTAAATGCAACTCTGTAGATGCCACACTCAGTGGACCTACTTTTGATTCTATTGATTGAGTTGGATTGCCAGAATAGCAAATTTCATGCATTCTGAGAAAACCTATATACAAACACTTTAAAAGAAGTCAATTTATTGACTGCATAAAAATATCAGCTCATCTGGTTTCTTTTTTATTCCCCTTGAGGTTATTATATATTCATTTAAGGCAAAATCAAGAACTCATTGGGATGAAAATCAATGAACTTCGTCGTTATTTCTGATTTAAGCCCCAAACTGACTAATACGTAATCTCATTTGATCAACAGACATAGTGAAAATTGTCCCCATACTCAACTACCTTGCGGATGGTCTGAGAAATAATTAACAGCACAGCAAAACATGTTGAGTTTTCTGAAGTAAAAAGAGTGCAAATGATACTTGTTTTTAATGTTTATAACCTTTTTACTCTAAATCTACATTATTCCCTCTATCTGAATGCAAAGTTTTTTGTTTGTTTGGCTTGTTTGTTTTATTTTTAAAAATCAATATTTTAAAAGTCCTATTATTGAGGTTTTCAGGCTGATTTAGAAAAAAAAAGCTTTAATAACAGAAGAAAGTGAACTTGTTTACAATTCAGGGTCTAGGCAACAGGAAAAAGTCTTGCAATCATTTTGAGTGATATATGTATCCAAGCATATACACAGTGTATAAAGGTGATAAAGTTGGCTTAGTTAAACTAAGAGACAACCTTCCTCTAGAGTATTGTAGCTAAGAAAAGTTGGCCTTAGGTTAAAAAGCTGTTCTAAAGAGTTCATCAATGCACTGAGTTTGCAGAGAGAGTTCAGTTATTGCATTGTTCTTTGGACTTGCTGAAAACTCAGTGTTCTGCTTTCATTTGGCAACACTCAACTCCTAGGATATGTGGCTTTTTCCAGTTTTCCAACATCTTCAGTGACAGAGGCAACAGGGTCCTTCAAAATGTTGGGCCAAGAAAATTGGCCACAGTTTTTTAATTCAAAAGAAAGGGAAGTTGTTGAATTGATTCCAGCTATGAAGGACTTTGAGAATCTCCTTTATTTTAATGCCTGTGTACTGCATGTTTGTCTTTGGATAGACAAATTTCAGACTTTCCCCAATCAGACTTCAGTAAGATTTTCTTATATTTATTATTTTGCATTAGAATGATTGGAAAGTTAAAGGAAAAAATCTCTAGCAAGAACTGATGTCTTAGAATATTAAGTCATCTTGGACAGTATAACATTTAGTAAAGGTGTTTGTCATAAATAACCTCAGGTCCAACTTATGACAACAGTTTTAACTTGTAAGAACTTAATTTCTCCACATAAAGGGAATAGAGGAGTCAGGGGGAAACAAACTAGAAAAGTCAAGAAAACAGACCATGAGCACTGAACTAGTGGTTCCAAATGGAGTGTTCCCTGAGCGGTGAGTTACAAATACATGTTTAGGAGAATCTACTCAAAACAAATTTAGGAAAGCTCCATCTTGCCTTTAGAGATTTGCAATGCTCATTAGCATATTAAAGTCTCTAAAATGACCTACAATATTGAAATGTCAGTCTTCTGATATTTTTCATACTTAGTTCAAAGTGAAACCATTTTTGTGAAAAACCTTTTAATACCCTGTGGCTCATAATACTCTGTGGATCTCAATTTGGGAAGTGAAAGATTATAATCATAACTACTACTTTGCTGTTGGAAACATCTTTCTTTCCACTGAATTTTCCTGCTTGTTTAATGGCAACATATGTGTACATGTGAACTGTTTGTAATATAATTTATATGGAAATAATGTAATTTTCGTATACCATAATGAAGAGTGACTTTACTTTCCTCCTCTGTACAAGTTCTTTATGTGGCACAATCGTGTGTACTTGGGTTAATGAATAAAATACAAGGTAACTCTGTTTAATTTTGGAATGTTGGATGTTTCTAGTTGAGGCTGGTGGAAATTCATTGCTTCTTTAATATATATATATTTATTTTTTAATCAAGAACATTTTAGCTCAGAGTGTCTTATGAAGTAGTTGCTAATTATGAAGTAGCACTCAAGCTACATTAACTTTTTATGCTATCCAAAACTACAGATGTTTTTAATTTTTATCTTGGAACTACCTGGGTTGAAAAATTAAATCTGAAATCAATTTCATTGTTTGGGCAATTTGATTATCACTTCAAGCCCACTCTCTTCAATGAAAATGGGGGTGAAGGCCACAGGGGAATCAATCACTTCACTGCATGGCCTTGCAAATGTAAACGTAATTACAGTGACCAGTGTTAGCCCTCAATTCTCAAACTCAAGTCCTGTGAAATATACAGGGATTTCGGCTATGCATTGCTATGTGACCATTCATGGAAGTTTTATTTGGAAACACAAACATTAAAAAGCCACCAAAAAAATAATATTCTGCTTAAAATAGGATATTGAACACAATTTACATGGCAAAAGGACTAGGAAACTTATGGTGATTGACTCTGAATTGAGTAGCCTGGCATAGATTTTACTTTTTCCTTCTGAACTATTTCTTTTTATTTTTTCTGGAGGTATAATTATAGTATTATTTTATTATAAAAGTAATCTCTTTTGATACTTGAATAACCTATAACTTGGATATTTATGAGAATTATATAAAGCAGGGTTTGACAATTTTTTTGTGATGGGCTAGATGGTAAATATTTTATACTCTTTGGCAATATGGGTGGTCTCTGTCACACTCAACTCACTGTAACATTAAAGCCACCCTGGACAATGCAGAAACAGATGAGTGGGGCTATGTTCCAGTAAAACTTTATTTATGGAGACTGGAATATGAATTTCAAAACATTTTCACTTATTATCAAATACTATTCTTTTTTCCCCCAATCATTTAAAATTGTAACGACCATGCTTAGTTCATGAGCAACACAAAAATAGATGGTGTGTTAGAACTGGTCCATGGGCTGTATTGTGCTGAGCCCTTCTTTAAAGCTTCTTGCAGATGTTTATTTGCATGCTCTGGGAGACTTCCTGATATCCATTTATAATTCTCTGGTTTTAAACCAAAATACTAGAACCTGTTCTGTGTAGATGCCCAATAAATTCACACTGTACTGTCTTTTGGTTGATCATTGTGAGCTAGTGGAATTACTTGGACCAATAAGTCTAGTGTTTTGGAGAATAAAGCATGCCATTTTGTAATATATATATATAATTTGATAGCTGTATAACCTGGATTCAATTAAATGGTTACAACCTGCACTAGTACATTTGAAATATGACTAGGCAAAATTTGCTTCCTACTAGGGACATTTATTCAACTGAGGAGCAACTAACAATTGGAGATGTTGATTCTTTATCCTGCCCCACTGTTCTACTTGGGTTTTTGTTTTCTTTTTTTTTTAATTGTCAGTGTATCTCTGGCTTCTGAGAAAATTCATGAATTGGGGTCCAGGCAGCAGGAAAAGAAGCTATTGCTGCCCATTGCTTGGTCTTGGCACCAGGGATGGGTGTCAGTAAGTCCCAGACTTCCTGGGGCACCGAGTTTCATAAAAGGGAAGTGCTGACAGTGCAGACAGCTGCCATCAGTTGCCTTGGAGGCTGCTTCTCTGGAGAAGTTCCAGTTATATTCTTAAAAGACTCGCCAAGTTCCTCATGTATTAGTGGCAAGCCGTTTGCTGCCAGTCATTTGGGATGATGAAGGGCTGGCAAACCAATTAAGTTATTTTTCTTCAGTGATATGCTTTAGAGCTGACCTTCAACCTTAACTAATATCATGGTGTCAGAGGGTTACAGTCTAAACCAGTGGTTCCCAGTCACTCTTTGAGGACAAGTCCCAACTGTGATAAAGTTTTTCTTAGACTATAGTAAAAAAGAAAATTGAGGGCAATTTATATGTAATAAGCTTTTCACAAACCTGGTAAACCTATTAAAATTTTAATTCTAAGATTATATCATTTCTTGTTGTACATGTGTTTAATAGTTAAGGATTGTGGAAATAGAAATTTTGTTCATGGTGAGAACTTAGGTAAATGACTTGCTTCTCTGATCCCCAGTTTTCTCATATGTAAAAGAGGGCTAATAATAGTATCTGTCTGCTATAGTTTTTGTGGGAATAAAAATAGGTTATCCACTAGTGCCTGGCAAATAGTAATCACTCAATAAATGCTAGCTATTATTGCTATCATTATCATAATCTTTATAGTTTTTGATGCCTTTATTTGGCAAATAATAAGTAAAAGTCACCCAATGTTAATTTTCCTTTTCTACCCCAGTTTTTTTTTGGGGGGGGCAGGGAAGATCGCATTTTTTGTCTTTAAAATCCAAATATATAATTGTAATTTTCAATAAGTGATATGTAGAGAACTCATTTAAGTTGCTGAGATGGGGGAAAAAATAAGAAGTGACCTATGTTCATTAGGAGAAGCGTCTTCATTAATGTGAAAGATGACAGTATTTGGGTTCACTGTGTGGCAGCAAAGATGGAAAGCTGAGAGTGTGTTCAATATTTGTTCTCAATATAAAATAACTAGGAGTACTGATGGTTTGAATGTGTGGTAAGATGGAAAGGACAAAGTTAAGGATGACGCCTAGGTTTCAGTTTGAGTAGGTAGGTGGTTTGGATATTAACTAAGATGATGAAGAGTGATGCTGAGGGGCTTGGGACACATCTGCGCATAGTCAAGAGTTCTGTTGTCTGCATGTTCATGCATAGTCAAGCATATAATGGTTGTGAGACACCTGAATGATGATGCTATGTAGAAGGCTAAAATTGAGTGTACAGCAGTGAGTGGAAAATTCTTGACTGGAGAATAAAGATGTGGGTTTTAATTCCATGGGCACTGGTGTATCTGCCATGTGGAGGAACCCTAAAGTGTAGGAGTTGGGCAGAGGAGAACAGTCCAACTAAGGAAGGTGAGAAGACACACAGCATTTGTCCTGTAGGTAGGAAGAGGGTGTAGCCACTTGTGTTGACTGTCTCTGTGTGCTGAGTGGGTGAGACACATCCATGGGAGCAGGCAACATGGACAATGTTGGTGATACTGACAAAAGTCTTTTAGCAGGGCTGTGGAGGCCTGAGCTAGGCTGCAGTGAGTTTGGAGTAGGTTGGAGGTGAGGATGAGTTGGAGGTGAGGATGTGGATACAGCAGGTATAGACCGCTCTTTGAAGAAGTCGGCTCTAAAGGGAAGCAGAGAACTGAACCTGTAGCTGAAGCTGAGTATGATGTTAAGGGTGGGAATTTTGTTGTTGTTGTCTTAGGAGACAGCAGAACATGTCTGTGTTGATGGGAATCAACCAACATAATAGGAAGAAACTATTAAATCAGGTGACCTGGAACCAGGACTGACTTCAGCAGTGTAGGACCAGGCTAAGGTCACAGGGCCTTGTACCCGGCAGGGCCCTGCACTTGAACTTCAGTGCTCTGCAGTTGCTGTTTCCAAATTCTGACCGTCTCTTGGGCTCTCGCCCACCCCTACCTCTGCATTCAGACACTGAGTACCTCAGGGTACCTGATTTGAAGCAAAGGATGTGAAAGTGTACTCATCACCCAGTAACATTCTTGTTAGGGGTGATAGTAGAGATAGGCTCAACAACCACAACACGTTTTATCATGAAATCTGCAATTAAACATGGCAGGGCTGGACTGAGGTATAGAAAGATTAAGCCACTGACCAGAAATCAGATGGCTGCATGGCTAGATCCTGAGCCTTGACTTAAGATAAATCCAATTTATTTCAGCTAAAGATATCTTCCCAGAATGGCCAACCAGAATGAATTTTTAAAATCTAATAAACAAGCATAGGGGATTGCTCTTCACTGAGAGTACATCAAGCACCCACTATGTACCCAGCTCTGAATACCTCTCTCAGAGTTTCAGTGACATCCATCTCTATTCTTGCTGTGACACAGAGGCATACTTCTTAGGCTACATTATTTCTGCAGGGTTGGGGCTCCATATAGAACACCTTTTCTTCTCAGGGATAATCTGGTTCAGCACTACTCCTGAGCTTCGCCTGACTTTCTACCCCTGTTGATTCCAAGGGCAACAATTTCAATGGCCTTCATCCATGTATTTAGCAACTAATGTCACCATCATTATCATCATTATTGCTCACTCTTCAACTTTTTTTAAAGGTCAAATTAATTTGCATGATATCTTGTGAGATAATTGTGACTTATTTTTATAAAATATCGAAGTCACTGCCACTTTCATAACATCTTCATTTTCTATCTAAGGTATAACATACCAGGAAAAAATGCTCTGAAATAAGACTTGATTGAGGTATTAAAAAGAATTTCTGTTTAAATATCATGTTCCTAATAACTAGAAGTGGCCTGCTTGCTTTACTTGGTGGCTTACCTGAGGACTATAGTCTCCATAATCCCTATGATTAACATGAGTGGGAATGTCTCATATAAAGGTAGATAAACTTCACTGCAGCTCATCTTAAGAATTGTGTATTCAAATAATATACTTAAAAGCAAGTTCTATAAGTATAAAAGTAATGCATGTGAGTTGTAGAAAGCCTGGAAAATAAAATCAAGAATAAAAAACTACCCATAGTGCTCAGCCCGTGATCTATTAGTCATGGATCACCATGGCTATATTTGGGGGTATTTCCATTTGCAAACCCCACCTCCTTTCTGGCATCTCTCATCCCTACTGCACGCTATATTTTTCTCCATATTTTTTGCTTGATTTTACTTGATTGTTAGTTGTATCTTTTATCTCACTAGAAACTAAACTTCATGAGGGTTAGGGATTTTTGGTGTTCTGTTCTCCTTTGTACCCTCAGTACTTACCTTGTTGATTAAACGAATTAACTAATAATCTTTTTAAAGTCTTTGTATGTGTACAAAAGACATTTGCTTTATTTGGTGTGATATTCTTCTGTCTACTTCTGTGTCCTCATTTTCACTAACATCATAGGTAGTTTATGTCAGTCTCTTAAAGTTCACTGACGTTGAAAGTATGCAATTCAGTGACTGTGTAATTCTACAGCATAAACATACTATAATTTACTTAAATGTACATGCAGTTTTAAACATACTTAAGTGTTAAAATACGATTGAATTATTTTAAATTGCAATTTTGTGACTTTTAATAATCCTTTAATCCTGAAAACTATTCTTGTGTGAGGAGGGAAGAGATGAATATTTCTTATTTGGAGTATTTAAATCACCTCTATGGTTAATAATATTCAAAGCATTTGGTTTGTTCAGTTAGGATTAATTTTGAGTATTATTTAAAAAACAAGGGCAGCTGTTTTAACGAGTTCTGGAGGTTTTCACAGCTAACATATTGCTAACTGGACAGAAACTAGAAACATTTCCCCTGAAAACTGGAACAAGATAAGGCTGCCCACTCTCACCCCTCTTGTTTAATATTGTGTTGGAAGTCCTAGCTCGAGCAATTAGGCAAGAGGACATCAGGGGTATCCAAATAGAAAAGTAGACAGAAGAATATCACACCAAATAAAGCAATCGTCTTTTGTACACATACAAAGAATTTAAAAAGATTATTAGTTAATTCATTTAATCTGCAAGGTAAGTACTGAGGGTACAAAGTTGAACAGAACACCAAAAATCCCTAACCCTCATGAAGTTTAGTTTCTAGTGATGTAAAAGATACAAGTTATCAAATTATCCCTCTTTGCTGATGATATGATCCTATACCTTGAAAATCCAAGAGAATCTGTCAAAAACCTGCTTGCACTGATAAAGGACTTTGGCAAAGTCTCAGGGTACAAAATAAGTGTGCAAAAGACAGTTGCATTCCTATACACCAACAACAAGCAGGCAGAGACCCAAATAAAAAGCACAATCCCATTCACAATAGCCACCAAAAAAATGAAATACCTTGGCATCTTCCTAACCAGAGAAGTGAAAGACCTTTACAATGAGAATTACAAAACACTGCTCAAAAAAATCCAAGAAGCCACAAACAAATGGAAAAATATCCCATGCTCATGGATAGGAAGGATCAACATTGTTAAGATGTCCATCCTACCAAAGGCAATCTACAGATTCAACACAATACCCATTAAGTTACATCATTCTTCTCAGACCTGGAAATGACAATACAGAAATTTACATGGAAACATAAATGACCACGAATAACCAAAATAATCCTTAGCAAAAGAAACAAAGCAGGAGGTATCACACTCCCAGACTTCAAACTTTACTATAAGGCTACAGTAATCAAAACAGCTTGGTATTGGTACAAGAACAGGCACATAGACCAATGGAACAGGATAGAGATTCTGGAAGCAAAACCTCAATTCCCCAACCAACTCATCTTTGACAAAGCCTCCAACAACAACCAGTGGTGCTGGGAAAACTGACTGACCACATGCAGAAGATTGAAACAGGATCCCTACCTATCACAGTACATAAAAATTAACTCTGAATGGATCAAAGACCTAAACGTAAAACCTCAAACTATAAGAATCTTAGAAAGCACAGGAGACACCCTTATGGAAATTGGAACTGGGAACCAATTCCTATTCAGAACCTGAAAGGCCAATACCTTAAGAAATCAGATA
This sequence comes from Tarsius wallacei, assembly GCA_963574415.1. Taxonomy (NCBI): domain Eukaryota; kingdom Metazoa; phylum Chordata; class Mammalia; order Primates; family Tarsiidae; genus Tarsius; species Tarsius wallacei. The sequence continues at coordinate 2,533 of CAUYQG010236317.1, read as the reverse complement.
GACAAGTGGGACCTCATCAAATTAACGAGCTTCTGCAAAGCAAAAGAAACCATCAAGAGAGCAAGGAGACAGCCCACAGAATGGGAAAAAATATTTGCCAACTGTATATCTGACAAAGGCCTAACATCTAGGATCTACAAGGAACTCAAATGCGCCGAAAGGAAAAAAACAAACAGCCCCTTTTTAAAGTGGGCAAAAGACATGAATAGACACTTCTCAAAAGAAGATATACGGGCAGCCAACAGACACATGAAAAAGTGCTCAACCTCACTCATCATCAGAGAAATGCAAATCAAAACCACATTGAGATACCACCTAACCCCTGTAAGAATGGCCATCATTAATCAAGCAAACAACAACAGATGCTGGTGAGGATGTGAGAAAAAGGAACGCTTCTACACTGATGGTGGGAATGCAGACTAGTACAACCTCTTTCGAAGACAGTGTGGTGATTTCTGAAAGGACTAGAAATCAACCTTCCATATGACCCAGCAGTTCCCCTATTGGGAATATACTGGGAGGAACTCAAATTATTCTACAAAAAAGACACCTGCACACATATGTTTGTTGCAGCTCTGTTCACAATAGCAAAAACATGGAACCAACTGTGTTGCCCATCGAAGCTTGACTGGATAAAAAAATGTGGTACATATACACAATGGAATATTATGCAGGCATAAACAAGGACAAATATATGGACTTTGCAGCAACTTGGATGGATTTGGAGTCGATCATACTCAGTGATTTATCACAGAAACAAAGAACTGAGTTTCATATGTTCTCACTCATAAGATGACCTTCAACAATTATAAGACTATAAGGAAGCGATTGACAATAGTGGAAAACTATCAGGGAAGGGGGGGTGGGACTGGCAGTTGAGGGAAACTGCTAGGTGAGGGAGGGACATACTTCATCAACAAGGGTACCTGCATGATCAATGTTTGTATACCTAACTCTGAACTGTACCCCACATCTTTATAATAAATAAATAAATAAAAATACATCATTTGGTAACATAACCATCAACAAATAACTTTATATCTAACAAAATTAATTTATAGTCACCTGAGGGCATGAGCCATATTATCTGAGAAAAATCAGAACTTGTCTTTATACTACTGATATGATATATTTTATTTTAGAAAAGAATTTTGTAATCTGTGAAAGTATACTTATATAAAATAAAATAATTTACTTAAAACAAAGAGTTCTGGAGGTTTTTATACAATTTACTAAAAGCTGACTCTCTTTTATTGAATTTTTTTTTTACTGTGGAAAAACATAGCATAAAATTTACCTCTTTAACTACTTTGCAGTGTATAATTTCTTGACATTAATGATGTCACACAACTGTCACCACTCCATCCATCTCTAGATCTTTTTCTTTTCCCATACAGAAATGCTGTATCTGTTAAACAATAGCTTCTTAACTCCCCCTATTCCTTGCCCCTGGGAACTCTGTTCTACTTTATGTCCCTATGAATTTGACTATTCTTATGTGAGTGGAATCATGCAATAGTTCTCCTTCTATATCTGAGTCATTTCACTTAACATAATGTTTTCAAGGTTCTTTCAAATTATAGCATGTATCAGAACTTCATTTTCATGGCTCCATAATATTCTGCAGTACCTATACACCACCTTTTGTTTGTCCATTTACCTGTTGATGAACATAGGGTTGTTTCCACCTTTGGACTGTTGTAAATAAATCTAATGTAGACATTGATATACAAGAATTTGAGTTCCTGCTCTTAATTCTTGGGGGGTATTAATATATATTTAGGAGTAGAATTGCTCAAAGAATGCTCTTAAAATTCAACCACTAAAGGCATTTACCATGTGGAACTGCATTGTTTCTTACATAATGGTGGTGAATGGCATTTGTATTCCCTTCAGAGTATTTTTCAAGAAGGAGCCCTGTAGTCAGTGAACGATCAGAGTAAGGACTGTGCCTGAATCTGTGGCCCATACATCACTGCTGGATGTGCCAGAGCTTTTGCTCATCCACACTGAAGTGGTGGGTGTGTAGAGGGCAGGATATATCATTTCATTTTCATTCAAAACGTGCAGACATCAGGCAGTGTCAGTGGTGAGCAGAGTCAGCTAAGGATAGAAGAATGCACAGAGAAACACTTCCTCTCAGTCTCCCTCCTCTAGTGCTGAGCCTGGCACCAAGGAGATGCTGTGGAGCTCTCAAGCCCTCTCTGCAGGAATCTTACAAACTGCTCTCTTACCCTGCTTGACAACCTCCTCAGGTCTACGTCTTGAACAGGAAGAGCACATTTCATCTAGTCAGCAGGCTCTAGGAGCTTGGCGTTGGAGTCAGAATTAGCCAGTATTTGTTCTGTTCTTTAACATCTCATCACATTTTTTATTTTTATTTTTATTTTTATTTTTATTTTTTTTTTTAATTTTTATTTTATTTTATTATGTTATTGTGGGGTACAGTTAGGGGTTAGGCATACAAAAATATTTCGTTCAGGTACCCTTGTTGATAAGAGGTGTCTCCCCATCCTCAGATAGATACCCACCA
>CAUYQG010236314.1:0-12196 GCA_963574415.1 Tarsius wallacei | reverse complement strand
CCTGAGCCCGCGGGTTCGAGACCCGCCTGGGCAAGCAAGACCTCATCTCTACAATAAATCAAAAAATCAGCCGGGCGTGGTAGCGCGCGCCTATAGTTCCAGCTATTTGGAAGGCTGAGGCGGAAGGATCGCCGGAGCCCAGCAGGTCGAGGCTGCGGTGGCCGGGAGCGACCACTGCACTCCAGTCTGGGCGACAGAGTGAGACTCCAACTCAAAAAAAAAAAAAAAGCAGACTTATCTGTGTATTTAATGGATGTTCAAAGATCAAGTCTGTTCCTTTAGTTTCTAAGAAAGGAAGAATGACTTGGTGGGTGGCTTATTTTGGAAAAAGGGACTGAGTGTGCCTGAGCACACTCTGAGTAAGTCTTCCTAGATTCTCCATCTGTGTACTTTTCCTTTAGGCAATTTACAATGTATTTGGAAGAGCCGGGCTTGGTGGCTCAACCTGTAATCCCACGCCTTGGAAGGCTGAGGAGAGTGGATTGCCTGCTGCGGGTTCGAGACCCGCCTGGCCAACTTGGCGAGACCTCATCTCTACAATAAATAAAAAAAAATTAGCCAGGCGTGGTAGTAGTGCACGCCTGTATTTCCAGCTACTTGGAAGGCTGAGGCGGAAGGATCGCTGGAGCTCAGCAGGTCAAGGCTGCGGTGGCCGGCAGTGGCCACTGCACTCCAGTCTGGGCGACAGAGTGAGACTCCAACTCAAACCCCTCCCCCAAAAAAAAATGTATTTGGAAGAAATACATATTCTTAGTTAAAATGAAAGTAGGAAATGGTTTATATGCTAATAGCCTTATCTCACAACTTTTTGGTATGATATTCAAGTCATTTGAGCATAGTATGCCAATGGAGATAAGCTCTTGCAGATATCTTTTCTTGCTCTATCGTCCCATATATACTTATCTATTTGTATAAAATTAAGTCAAAACAACACTTTTGCATGCACACTGAAATTCAGTGAATGATAAAAATTTTCAAGTATCCTGATATCAATTTAGAAGTCAAAAAGGATTTATAAAATTACTTTATTAATATATTGACATACTTAACTAAATTCAGAAAGTTCTCATTTAGCCAACTGGAAAAAAATGACTTTATTAATCAAAATGAGATTTCAAGCCTATAATATGAATATCTGCACCTGTGCATATAGTGTATGCACATGTGGTGGGAACAGGTTTTTGAGTCTATGTCCCTAGTAACAAAAATGCAAATGCCATTTATTCCAGTCTATCATGGTCAGTATTAAAAATAGCCAATTTAGTATACTGTAAAAATTTTCCTAAGTTACTTGTGAAGAATCTCTTGGTTAGTGTATGAAGCAGATTTTTCACGTTTTTATTAGCTTTGAGACATAAGAATCTACTATGCACTTCTAAGAAAATACTGATATTTAGGAAATAAAAATATTTTCTCTCAGATTATATAAGTGAGTGGGTGAACCAAAAAAATGTGTGCTTGATCAAAAGTGCTTTTGTGAGGTGGATTATTTTAAACTAGGCTGATTTTGACTGGGCAGCTTAATACTTGACTAATGATGAGAATGAAAAATCCACAAAATGGTGCAAAAATTGCTGTTCTCAGCAATTTCTCAAGGCAATATTTCATTTCTATGATTCTGAAATAATATTTAGTGACAAAACAATGAGTCTATAATTATATAATGAGGAAATTGCAAAGGCTTCAAAAAAGCATAGGGTTCCTCACGCCTCACTTTCCACTCCCTAATTCCCCATTACATGGCAAACTTGCAGTTCAAATGATGATATACATATTAAATTATTTCAATGTCTGCTGCACATTATGAATCTAAGATTTGATTTAATTTAGTTTTTATTCCCTACTTTGTTATTTTTAACATCAATTAAATATCAATGCACAAAATGATAAGTAGTGAAGTCCCATTTTCTTTGTCTTAATTTTTTCAAATACTATATGGTTATGTTGATATGTTATAACTCATGGATGCTGTGGATTAAATATAGGACTACTCAGAAAAGGCAGATGAATGTAATATGAAGAAATACTGGAAGCTTCTGTTTCTAGATATTTCTTTGTTTACTTAGCTTGGTGTCTGAAAATTCATTACGAAAAATGTATTCCCTTGGATCTATATTTAACCATTGTATTTTGGTCTCTTGAGAAGGGCAGTATATGTATTTATTAGCTAACAACTTAATTGGAGGTTATTTGGTTTTGGGGTTTGGGATGGGAGTAGGCTGTGAAACTCTGTGTGTGTATGTGTGTGTGTAAACTTGGAATCCAAAATAGTACCATTGTTGATAATTTCTATTTAGGGAAATGGGAAAGGCCAGAAGGAGACATCTTGTGACTGAAAATATCTATGTTGTTCTTTCATAAAGTGCACATAAAGATTTGCTGCTGAAGCCAATATATTTTCTTGCTGTTTCCACTTTGTCTTTGCCGTCTTAAGCCAAGGACTCCATATTTTCACAGATTAGTTTGCTAGTTGCCATTTTTTCCCTGCTATCTGGTACTTTGTTTAAAACTACTCTTCAGGGAGTTTATATATAATCTTTCACCCCATCCATGATTCATATTTGTTCCTTCTGAATCTCTGAGCAGCTTAGAGTCCCAAAACTTGTACAAATTTATGTAACCTTCACCACAATCAGAATGCATTTCAATCATCCTAAAATACTCTCTTGTGTTATCCCTTTGTAGTTATATTCTCCCCTCATCCCTAGTCTCTGCTAACCACTGATCTGTTCTCTGACATTCTAGTTTTGTATTTCTGAGGATGTCATATGAATAGAATTTTCCGGTGTGTAACCTTTTAAGACTGGCTTCTTTGACTCAGCATAATGCCTTTGAGTATGTGTTACACATCCAATTATTGTGTATATCAATAGTTTACTTCCTTTTATTGCTGGGTACTAACTCACTGTTTTCCAGAGTGGTTATACCATTTTGCATTCCTACCAAGAGTTCTAGTTACTTCACATCCTCAATAGCACTATTGTCAGTACTTTTTATTTTCACCATTCTGTTAGATGTACAATATTATCTGATCGTGGGCTTAAGTGGTACTCTCTAATGACAACTAATGTTGAACATCTTTCTGTGTGCTTATTTGTCACCTATATACTCTGGGTAAGTGTCCGAGTGTTTTGACCATTTAAAAATTGTTTTCTAGCCGGGCTCGGTGGCTCAGCCTGTAATCCCATGCCTTGGGAGGCTGAGGTGAGTGGATTGTCTGAGCCTGCGGGTTCGAGACCCGCCTGGACAACTTGGCGAGACCTCATCTCAACAATAAATCAAAAATTAGCCGGGCGTAGTAGCGTGCGCCTGTAGTTCCAACTACTTGGAAGGCTGAGGCGGAAGGATCGCCGGAGCCCAGCGGCTTGAGGCTGCGGTGGCCGAGAGCAGCCACTGCACACCAGTCTGGGCGGCAGAGTGAGACTCCAACTCAAAACAAATAAAAATAAAAATAAAAATTGTTTTCTTACTATTGAGCTTTAAGTTTATTGTGTATTTGAATACAAGTCTCATTGTCAGACATATAATTTGAAAATGTTCTTTCTTTATCTATTTTTCATTCCCTTAATACTTTTTGTAGTTTTAAATTTTGATGAACTACATTTTATCAATTTTTTCTTTTATGGGTAGTGATTTGGGTATCATGTCTAAGAATTCTCTGCCTAACCCCCAGTTATGAAGGTCTTCGCCTATATTATTTTCTGAAAGTTGTATAGTTTTATGGTTTGTATTTAGATTCCTGATCCATTTTGAGTTTATTTTTGTATAAGGTATGAGGTTGAGGTTCATTTTTATGCATATGGATGTCCAATTGTTACAACACTATTGTTAAAAAGATTACCTTTCTGTATTGAATTGTCTTTGTACTTTTATAAAAAAAATCAGTTGGCCATATTTGCTTGGCTCTATTTTTGGACTCTATTCTGTTCCATTGATTTCTGTGTCTGTTCCCTCACAAATACTACAGTCTTGATTACTGATGCTTTAGAATTAAAATTGGGTAATAAGAACTTGTACTTTCAACCAAGATGAAATAAAAGGGGCAGGTTTACTCTCTTGCCAGAAACAACATGAGAAGAGAAAAAAAAGACAATACGTGAAACAGTAGTTTTCAAAGACACTAGACATCAGGCAACAAAGGACAGTAATCACTGAGAGAAATAAGTTGAGTTCTACAGTTTCCCAAGTTTACCCTTGAGAGAGTTTCTAGGTCATGACACAGGGAGGGGGAATAGAAGCAAAACATGATAGAGTTCCTAAGTTGAAGAGAAAAGTTGAGAATGAGGAAACCAAAGTACCTAGAGCTCATGGAATAGAAGATCAGAGATGAGAGAACTGCACAAAGGGAGAATCCCAGAGACCTGCAGAGGGTCCTCCAGGAATGTTCAGCAGAGTGCTGATCAGTGCCTGCTTGCAGAAACTACCTGAGATAAGGAAAAGAACCATCTGAAAGGATTTAAGAAAAACAGTGCCTAGCGCGTATAAAGGAAATACCAGAAATAGTGCCTGTTCCCACCAGGCAGAATTTAAAAATCCAAAGACAGAAAGAGGGAAAATGGTACAACCCCCCCCCCACCCAAAAAAAACCAAATGGAAATAACACCATAGAAACAAAAACAACAAAAGAAAAATAGTAAGATGATAGACTCAAACTTGAAATATTAATAATCATTCAATGTGATCTAAAACTGCCAATTAAAAGGGAGAACTTGTCAGATTGGATAAAAAAATCAAGACCCATCTCTATGATGCCTATGAGACATGTACTTTTAATATAAAAACACAAATAGGTTAAAAGTTAAAACAATGAAATAATTTATACCGTGTTAATTTCTAAAAAAGCTAGAATGGCCATATTAATATCAAAGAATCCAGAGCAAAAAATATAACCAGATAAAGACAGTAATTTAGTAATGATAAAAGAATCCATGAATAATCCTAAGTGTTTATGTATCTAATAAAAGAGCTTCAAAACACTTTAAATAAAAATTGATAGAACCGCAAGGAAAAATAGGTGAATTCACAGTTGTAGTCTGAGATTTCAGTGCTTCTCTTCCAACAATCGATAGGAAAAGCAGGCAAAAAATCATCAAAGCTATGGTAAGTTATGAAGAACACTATCAACCAACTTGACCAGATAGAGCATACCATCCAACAGCAGCAGAACACATATTCTTTTCAAGTGCACATGAATCATCATGATGGATCATATTGAGAGTCATAAAACAAATCTCAATACATTTAAAAGTATTCAAGTCATACAAAATGTGTTCTCTGACCACAGTAGACTTGAATAGAAATCAATAACACCCTACTTCTAAGTAGCTAGAAAAAGCAATGTTTTCCCACCAGTTTTCTCAAATCCCAGCACTGACTCACATTGGATCAATTCATCATGTGCTTGTCTCTGTACCAGTCATTATGCTAATTGGCAAAGTCTATGTCAAATGCCCTCCCTAAACACAAGGACCAAGAGTAGAAGACAAATGGTTCTCCAAAGGAATAGCAGTATTACCAGAACAAGGATTCTGGAGCAGGCAGAATTATTCGCTTTCCACTACCAAAAGCTATTTGAACTAATTAACAAGGTTCCAGGACACGAAATCAATATATTAAAAACAAACAAAAAAACTATATTAGCAGCAAACAATTGGAAATTAAAATAAATAATGCTATTTACATTCGCATTAAAAAAGATAAAATATTTAGGAATATCTGACAAAAGATGTGAAAGACCTGTACACTATGAAATATTGCTGAGAGAAATTAAAGACCACCTAAATCAAATTAAATTTTGCTTTGTTCATGGATTGGAAGATTTAGTATTGTTAAGATGTAAGTTCTCTGCAAAATCTATAGGTTTATCAGAATCTCAGTCTAATGCAGACTTTTTTGTAGACATGGACAAGCTGATTACAAAATGTGCATGGAAATGTAAAGGACCTTAGAATAGCCAAAATAACTGAAAAAGAACAACTTTAGCTTGCCCATACTACTTGATTTCAAGACATAAAGCTTTATGCTATAGATGGATATTGTTTGTCCCCTCCAAATCTCAAGTTGACATTTGATTTTCAGTCTTGGAGGTGGGGCCTAATGGGAGGTGTTTGGGTTATCGGGGTGGATCCCTCATAAGAGATTATTATCCCCCACCCCCACCCCACCCCTGCCTTTGCCTCCTTTCTTGCCATGTGATCTCTGCACAGCTGGGTTCCTTTCACCTTCCCAGTGAGTGGAAGCAGACTGGGCCCTCACCAGAAGCAGGTGCTGGTAGCATGCTTCATGTACACCCTGCAGAACTGTAAGCCAAACAAAGCTCTTTCCTTTATAAATTACCCAGTCTCAGATATTGCTTTAGAGCAATACAAATAGACTAAGATATTCAGTTTAGCACACAAAACAACTTGGTACTGACATAAAGATGGACAAGTAGATGAATGGAATATAATGGAGAATCCAGAAGTAAGTCCAACATCTGTGGACAACTCATTTTTTTTTTTTAACAAGGGCATAAAGACAAGGTGGTGGAGAAAGTATGATCCTTTCAGTAAATAGTGATGGAGCAATTGACTATTCATATGCAAAATAATAAACTTAGATCCATACCTCACATAATATACACAAATTAACTCCTAATGGATCATAGCCCTAAATATAAGAGTTAAAACTATAGAACTCATAGAGGAAAACATAGACTAAAATCTTTCTTACCTTGGCGTCTTAATCTGTTCAGATTGCTATAACAAAATATCATAGACTGGGTGGCTTATAAACAACATACATTTATTTCCTTACCATTCCAGAGGCTGGGAAGTCCAAGATCAAGGTGCCAGCATATTTGTTGTTTGGTGAGGGCCTGCTTTCTGGTTCACAGATGACTGTCTTCTTGACCTGTCCTGACTTAATGAAGAGGTGAGGGAGTTCTCTTGGTTCTCTTTTGTAAGAACACTAATCCCAAAGGCATCCTCTCTCAAAGGTTCCATCCTGAAATATCATCACATTGGGAGGGGGTCGGGAACATAAACATTCAGTTTACAGCACTTAGTTTAAACAGAGATTTCTTAGACATGATACCAAAAATATTTTCGCTAAGGGAACAAGGATATATTTGCATCAAAATTTAAAACGCCCGTTCTTCTAAAAACACTGTTAAGAAAATACAAACACAAGCCATTTATCGGGAGAAAATATTTGGAAGATGTATAACTAATAATTGTATTCAGAATGTTTAAAAAATTCTCAAAACAAAACTCAATTAAAAATTTGGGCATTTGAAGAAGATATATAGAAGACAAACTCATGATAGTTGCCCAACACCATTAGATGTTAGGGAAATGAAAATTAAAACCACAATGAGATATTACTATGCATATATTAGAATGGCTAAAATGAAAAAGACTTTACATATCAAGTGCTGGCATGATTTCTCCTGCACTGCTGATGAAAATGTAAAATGATACAACTACTTTAGAAAATAGTCTGGCACTTTCTTAAAAAGTTAAACATACATCTACCACCTTCCATTTCTAGGTCTCATATTGTTTGTAATTGCTTGTTTTGATGCCTGCTTCCTTCTGCCCTGTCCCCAGACCATAAAGTCCTAGGAGGTGGGGAATCTTTCAACTTTATATGTTTCTTGCACAGGGCCTCCTAGACATTTAAAAAGAATTTGTTAAAGAAATTATTAAAAGCAGTAAGAAAATGTATTGTTAAGTTTTACTTCCCTAATTCATAAACACTTATTTTTTCGTGTTTTCATCTTGATATTCAAACATTAATTTTACCTATTCTCTCTTTAGTATAATGTAATATTTTATATTATTTGTTTTTCGCTTGATATTATGTGGGTTTTTTTCCCCAATGTTACTGCAGACTTATGATTCATTCATAGCAATGGCTGTGTAAATTAATAAATTATGAGCGGTGAGCAGAGCGGAAGTTGCGTCAGTTCTGTCGATGCCCTTGGGTGGAACTGTTAGGCTTGGAGTGGGAGCGATGTCTTCCAGGCTCTCTGCAGTGCCCTCACTCTGGGGCCCACGTCCTTTAAGCAGCAGAGAAACACGAGGATCATGGGAACCAAGGATAGCAGGACATAGTATTCCATAAAGGATAATTGTTTCCAATAAGCTATCCCACACAATGACTCCTTAAGTGGCTCCTCCTCTGCCTCTTTTTGTAAAGCAGTGAGTGACTTTTCAACATCCCTCCGAAAATCTACCTATTGAATGAAGATGAGATGGATCAAGCCAGCTGCTGCTTCTCATGTTGAAGAGTTTGGGTGGAGTATCAGCCAAGGGGAAAAGGAAACCCAGGCAGGAAGAAGATGAAGACTATCGAGAATTTCCTCAAAAGAAGCATAAGTTTTATAGGAGGAAGCAACAGCTTAAAATTCAGCCCAATCCCAAATCCCAGTCTCCTCAGAAGGAACCACAGGTTTATGTAGCAGGCAGTTTGGAGGAGCAGTGGTACTTAGAAATTGTGGATAAAGGCAGTGTCTCTTGCCCTACCCAACTGGCAGTGGGGAGGAAGACCATAGAGGGTCTGAAGAAACACATGGGAAATTGCAAACAGAAAATGTTTACTTGTCATCACTGTGGGAAACTGCTTTGTTCACTGGCAGGGATGAAGTACCATGTCATGGCAAATCATAACAGTTTGCCCACCTTGAAAGCTGGAGATGAGGTAGATGAGCCCAGTGACAAGGAGCAGTTCCAAACAGTTGTGAAGAGACTGGGAAAGCTCAGGTATATGCGTGAGAGTTGCTTCACCAGCATGGGGTATCTAGACCATGTCAGAAAATGTGGCAAAGGGGCTGCAGAGCTGGAGAAGATGACCTGAGGTCAGAGCATGGACCTATCTCCTTTTCAGAGTCAGGACAGGCAGAGTGCTTGAAGGAGATGAGCCTGGAGTCAAAGAGAGGGGGCCGAGTTCAGACACAGTCTGCCAAGATAGCTGTGTATCACCTGCAGGAGCTGGCCTCCATGGAACTGGCCAAGGAGTGGCCTAGGAGGAAGGTGCTTCAGGGCCTGGTGCCCAGAAGTTAAAATATACCCGCCCTGGGCTGCCTACTTTCAGCCAGGAAGTACTACACAAATGGAAGTTAGATATCAAGAAGTATCATCGCATTCAGTGTCCTAACCAGGGTTGTGAGGCTGTCTACAGGAGTGTATCTGGCCTTAAAGCTCACCTGGGCTCTTGTACATTGGGAAACTTTGTGGCTGGAAAATACAAGTGTCTTCTATTGTTATAACCACACTGTGAGTAAGAAGTCGCCAACACACTGAGAGTTGAATTTGAGTCCTTTATTTGCAGGTGGTCAAGAGAAGACTAGTGCCACAAAGAACTCTTGACCCCAAGCAGAGCAAGCAAAGGGTTCATAAATGCAAAAACCACAAGTGGGCTACATAGCATGGGGTAGGAGAACAAGGAAGTAAAAACAAAAAGGGAACAAAATATGAGGATGTGGTTGGGGGATTTCACAAGGAACAGTTTCTTGGCGTAACATCTGGTTTCCGTTAAGCAAGGATACAGTTAGATACAGAACTTGTGGTTGGGGAGTTTCTGAAACACCGAGGAAGAACAAGGATGTAGGTCTGTGATCATGGGACGGTTACAACAGTCACATGCGCGCGGGGGTGGGGGGGGTTGTTACATTTTGGGTAGGCAGGCAGCTATAACGGAGAATCTGTGACAAAATGAAGTTACTTATGTCAAGTAAGCTATTGCAGATATTTTAGATATTTCATTATGCCAGAAAGAATTTGTGACAGAGAGTGGGGTCAAGTATCACATCAATTCTGTCCATGCCAAGGACTGGTTCATTGCAAACCCAACAATAACCAAAAACTTTGAAAAAAGTGGTAGCAAGAAGAAGAGAAGCGGAGGCAGCAGCACCAGAGCACAAGGTCCCTACAAAGGCAGCAGCTGCCTAGCGTGGAGCTTCCTGAGGCAGAGCTGAGTCTTAAGAGTAGGCAAGGATCAGAGGAGGAATCAGGACCTGGTAGTGTCAAACTCCTGTAAGGAACCAGAGCCAATGCCAGCGCTCTAGAAAGTAAAGCCCCGAAGGACTAATCATAAACGAGGAAGGAAATAGGCAGTCAGTGTACAGGTGCTGCTAGGAGAGCAGATGGGATGCTGTTGTCATAGGACCTGTGTGGGAGAATGGAGTTGAGGGGCCAAGTGAACTTTCTTTCTGCTGCTAGTGTAAGGCCGTGACTTTCTCAGCTCCTTCCTCCTGTGCAAATTTCACTGTCTTCCCTTCTTATTCACTTTCATTCCCTCTCCTCTTTTAGTAGGTCTTCCTGCTGTTCCTCCTTGGAGTCCTCTTGTTTTTGTCTTATCTTGCCCAAAGAGCTCCCTCTTAAGGCCAGCTATAGGGCACTCCTGCGCTGTACAAGAAAACGGTTTGGTAGTCTTTTCCTTCCTGGGGTGTAGAATGTTCTTGAAAGTTTCATTGATTTAGTAGCTGCTCCACTATCTAGCTTATAAAACCATTCCAAACTAATTTTTAAAGCCATGACTGATTTACCGTTTTGTATTTGTGATAAAATAAACCTAGAAGTTAGAACTATTGTCACTCATATAATAAGTTACCATGTCTTCTTGGGAAACAAACTTACGGAGGCTGTTTGTCCTCTCCATGTGGTTTGGGGATTGAAAGAAAGAAAATGGATTTAGTATGAGAAAGCTAGAAACGTTCTACACTGGTTATACTAGGAAATGCTTTGTTTGTACCAGGTAGCAGTGACTAGACCCACAGCTCTGAAAAGCAGCCCCAAGAGTAATGTTACCCAGACATTGAAATGATTGGATAGAAAAAGTAGAAGCAGCATTAAATATGGCCCCAACTCTCCTGGAGCCTGAGGTCTCATCTGTATCAGTGACCTCCAAAGCTTACTTTTGCTTCCTTGGTTTTTAAGTATTGAAAAATACCAGCCGGTCGCAATGGCTCAGCCTGTAATCTCAGCACTTTTGAGAGGCCGAGGCAAGAGAATTGATTGCCTGAGCTTGGGGGTTTGAGACCAGCCTGCACAACTTGTTGAGACCTCATCTCTACAATAAATCAAAAAATTAGCCAGGTGTGGTGGTGTGCACCTATAGTGTCAGCTACTTGGAAGGCTGAGGTGGAAGAATAACCAAAGTTCAGCAGGTTGAGGCTGCGGTGGTTGTGAGAATGAGATGCCAACTCAAACAAAAAAAAAAAAAAGGAAAAAGAAAAAGAAAAAGACCACATTGCCCTGGATGTTTTTACATAGTCTCCTGGAGCCCCTGGTAATGCCATTAAGACTGGAGACCAAGGTGCACAATTCCTTTTCCCCCAGACTTTACCTCACTTGTGAGTTTATACCTGCTAAGTCCTCATCCATCTCTTGGAATTTCCTGAGAATATTGTCCTTCTATCCTATTTTATATATGGAGTTCTTTCCTCTTTATATCCTGAGTCTTTGACACCAGATGTAGATATTTCTCTGGAGCTGGAAAGAAAATTTCTTATTCTGTACCTACTGCCTACCTGGTTTAATGTTTAATGGGCTGTTTCTCTCTGAGGGTGGCTTTCTCTGGAGCATTGGTTACAGCAGCGTTGTTGTTGTGTTTCTAGATTCTCCTCTCCTTTTGCGTAAATATTGGTCTTATGTATTCTTGCCTATTTTGTGGCTTATGCCATATAAAAATTAACCCTGATAAGGGCAGGCACTACCTTTTCAATTTCTGAAAGGCTATTTCCATGCTTCAATTATTTGTTCTCTGTGCTCTTCCAAATAGCTTTAAAACATGGGCTTTTGTGAAGACCACTTTCAAACAAGGAAGCACTGAAATCTGAATTGGGTCCTGCCAGAATAGGTAGTGGTGAAACAAGTGCAGGAGATGGCATATTCGCTCTCCATTCTCATTGGGAGTATGCCCTTAAAGCCCTTTCAGTAGATGACTGTTGTCAGGGAGGAGAAGTGCAGAAGCAATGTTAATTTCTGGTGAGTCAGACCTGGGGAATGTTTGGCAATGATAAAAGAAGTAAATGATTCTCGGAATGATAAAAAAAAAATAAATAAAAATACAGTTTATGCCGGGCTCGGTGGCTCAGCCTGTAATCCCGCGCCTTTGGGAGGCTGAGGTGAGTGGATTGCCTGAGCCCGCGGGTTCGAGACCCGCCTGGGCAAGCGAGACCTCATCTCTACAATAAATCAAAAAATTAGCCGGG
>CAUYQG010236312.1:0-63536 GCA_963574415.1 Tarsius wallacei | reverse complement strand
GTAACACAATGGTGTTTGTGTATCTAAATATCTAAAACTTGAAAAGGTACAGTGAAGACTGGGCGTGGTGGCTCACATCTATAATCCCAGCACTTTGGAAGACTGAGGTGAGAGGATTGCCTGAGCCCACAGGTTTGAGACCAGCCTGGGCAACTTGGAGAAACCTCATCCCTACAATAAATAAAAAATCAGCCAGGTGTAGTGGCGTGTGCCAGTAGTTCCAGCTACTTGAAAGGCTGAAGTGGAAGGTTCACCTGAGCCCAGCAGGTCAAGGTTGCAGTGGCCATGAGCGTGCCACTGCACTCCAGCCTGGGAGACAGAGCAAGGCTCCAACTCAAAACAACAAAAAACAAAAAAAGATGTTGATTCTTACAATCCATGAGCATGGAATATTTTTCCATTTGTTTGTGTCATCTTTGATTTCTTTGAGCAGTGTTTTATAGTTTTTGTTGTAAAGGTCTTTCATTTCTCCAGTTTGGAAGATGTCTAGATATTTCATTTTGTGTGTGACTATTGTGAATGGGATTGTGCTTTTTATTTGGGTTTCTGTTTGTTTATTGTTGGTGTTTAGGAATGCAACTGTCTTTTGCACATTTATTTTATACCCTGAGACTTTGCCAAAGTCCTTTATCAGTGCAAGGAAGTTTTTGACAGATTCTCTTGGGTTTTCAAGGTATAGAATCATGTTGTCTGCAAATAGGGATAACTTAACCTCCTCTTTTCCTGTCTGGATACCCTTGATTTCCTTCTCTTGTCTGATTACTCTAGCTAGGACTTCCAATACTATATTGAGCAGGAAGGGTGAGAATGGGCATCCTTGTCTTGTTCTGGTTTTTAGGGGAAGTGGTTCCAATTTCTGTCTGTTTAGCAGTATGTGGACTGTGGATTTCTCATAGATGGCTCTTACTATTTTGAGGTATGTTCCATCTATGCCTAGATGTTCAAAGGTTTTTATCAAGAAGGGGTACTGAATTTATCAAAAGGTTTCTCCGTGTCTAATGATATAATCACATGGTTTTTGTTTTTACATCTGTTGATGTGTTTAATTATGTTTATGGTCTTGTGGATATTCAACCAGCCTTGCATCCCAGGTATGAAGCCTTCTTGGTCATGGTGGATGATAAAATCACAATATATTTTAACAACACTCTATCCAGATAAATAATTTACTATCTAACTTTCTTGCACTTAGGTTGGTCGTGTGTCATAGTTCTGTGCAATGTGATCTAAGAAGCAATTTCTTGAGCTGAACTTCTGGGAAAACTTTTTTGTTTATGTGCTAAAAATGGACAGTTCCAGCATGCTCATGCCTTTTGCCTTTTTCTTTCTTATTACTGCCTGGGACATAGATGTGATATCTGAAAAAAATAGTCATCTTCAGATGGGAGGAGAGAAAACCAGAAATAGCCCAGATCCTTGATGATTTCCTTGAAAACCATACCAGTCCTTGACCACCTACCTCTGAACTTATATAAAAAATAATAATTTCATATTTTCTGAAAATAATGGAATTGTTTTACTAATATATGTGGTCAAACACTATTTTAGCCAACACACCAACTAAAGTTGATCACAAGAGTACAAACTGATATTAGTAATACAAGTGACTCAGAGAAGATATAAAGTCATTTTCTTCCCAAGAACAAGCTATTATCAAAATTATGTTGGCTGGGTGTAGTGACTCACTCCTGTATCCCAGTACCTTGGGAGGCAAAGGTAGGAGGATTGCTTGAGCCTAGGAGCTCAAGACCAGCCTAGGCAATACAGTGAGACCTTGTCTTTACAAAACATTTTTTTAAAAATTAGCCAGGCATGGTGATGCACACCTGTATGTAGTCCCAGCTGCTTGGGAGGCTGAGGCAAAAGGATTGCCTGTGCCCAGAAGGATCACCTGTGCCCAGAAGGATTGCCAGTGCCATGATCATGCCACTGTACTCCAGCCTGGGTGACAGTGAGACCATGACTCAAAAAAGAAAAAAAAAAAGAGTTTGTTGCCTCTCCCTGGATCATCAACTCTGGGTGGACTTGAAGGATGGGAATCATGTGAAAGCAAGGAAAATCATGCAGTAGCTATGGGGATGGGGTAAGGAGATTTCAAGAGAGAGGAGTAATTGGTATGCCATTCTATGATGTCCACCATGTCAGAACTTTCCTCTGAACATCACAGTAAAAAGCCAGCTGGAAGCTGACTGGTCTGATCACTCTCTGCTTGTACTTCCTCCTTGTCTCTTTCTTAAGTTAGCGGCATCATGTCCTATCCATTCTGCTTAGCCAAAAAAAAGTTTTCTTCTCCTTCAATCCCAAAGCCACTTGGCCACCAAATCATTTTGAGTGTAACTCTTGAACTCAGACATTTCTGTGGGGAATTCAGATGTACAAACATAATTATGAATCACTGATCTAGATATCTTTGTCTGTCATCTGAACAATTGCATCAGTTTTCTAGTCACTGGTATGTCCCCATTCTCAACTTCAATCTAAAATACCAGCACAGTTGTATTCCTGAAACCCAAATGTCTCTTGTTATTCCTTTGCTTTAGGATATGTAGAATCTCTGTGTTTGGGTAATGCTCAAATACTGCTGCATGGCATATAAGGACTTCCAAAATCTATCTCCAGTCTCTCTTCACCTTATTTCTTATTATTATCTATACATGAATTTCTGCTTTCCAAGTGTGTCATTCGCTTTCATAAATCTCTGGACTGGCCTGGCATGGTGGCTCATGCTTGTAATTCCACACTTTGTGAGGCCAATGTGGCAGGAGTTTGAGACCAACCTGGGTGACATAGGGACCAGCTTGGGTGACATAGTGAGACCCTGTCTCAAAAAAGCAAACAAAAAAAAATTAGCCAGACATGGAGGTTTATGCCTGTAATTCCAGTACTTTGAGATGATGAAGTGGGAGGATTGCTTGAGCTCAGGGGTTCTTGATTTCAGTGAGTTATGATCACACCATTGCACTCCAGCCTAAGTGACAAAACAAGACCCTGTCTCTAAGTAATAAAAAAATAATAAAAAAATCTATAGAGCAGTATGAGCTCTATCAGAAGTATTCTTCTATCTCATTTGATTGGATAAATCCAGTTCAAATTCCTTTCTGACTTCCCCAGGCTAAATTATTAATTCTTGTGGGCCTCTTGAAGACTGTTCACATAATTGTTTTAGGGTTAGTGCCTGCCCATGGACTGTGAGTGTCTTGAGGGGAACTTCAGTGCCTGGTTGGCTGGCACATGGAAACATGTCAATATATCAGGAAGAAAGAGGAAAGGAGAGGAGAGAGTTCACATTACAGATTTTTTTTCCTTTTTCTTTTCCTTTGTTTTTACTTATTCTTCTAATTAACATCGAGTCTATGTCTTCATAGACAAAGTGAAATATTCTCAGACAGTTTTTTGGGGGGAAAGGGATTCATGCTTCAGAAAAGATCAAGACGACAGAGACATCTTAGATCCTTTCAAGCTCCAACATCCTATGCATCTTTTAAAAAAATTGTTGTATCAAAATATTTTAAAATAAAAAATTTGTGGAACTCAATTATAGAACTAATTATCTGAAATCTTCCCTTTACTTTCAATTTATATGTAGATAGAAGTAAAGAAAAATCAATGAACTTTACATTCCCGAACTCGCACTTTGGATTTCAACAAATTTCAAGGCAGCATAAAATAGTTTAATAGACTAAGTAATTATGATAAAATGATGGAAACTTTTATGTTTCTCTTCATTATATCACATTTTGTAAAGTCAATATCAAATATATAAGTTAATAGCAACCATTTTTTGTAAATCAATATTAAGTACCTACATTAGTTAGGATTAAAGGATTATTTCATCTGACACTTCCCCATATCATGATGTAGCTGACAGCAAGACACTACTTATCAAACAGAACAGACAATAGTGAAGGAACACTGCTTCATGATTTTGCCTAGATTAGTTCTTCCTATCTGGACCAACTGGGAAAGAAGTGGAGATCAGTGTTGCAACACGTTTGCACCTAACACTTTTCTGCCTCCTGTGTCAGGGTGACCCCCCTTTTATTCTGTGCCAACAAGTGAAAACTCACACGGTATAATGGAGGCTTTTTTTTATGAACAGAAGAACTGAAATTTGTTTCCTCTTTTCACCATAGAACAAGACCTATAAAGTTCAATTTTCCAAGGCTAAAAAAAGAAAGCAGTTCTAGATTTCCACTTCTGGCCATGGCAGACTAACTTGTATCAGACAAATATTCCTGACAATAACAGCTAGAAGGAGTTAAACTTTATTTTTAAAATCTGTTTGAAGGCATTTGGGAATCACCAAGTCAATGAAGAGCTATGGCCCAAAGATCCAGCTGATGGGAAGAGTTCAGAGCCAGAAGCCTAAGTTTCAGCCTGTTTTTCCCTTTGAGCTATTTGCTAATTTTTAAAGTGACTCTCAAGAGTCTGAAAAACTAAATTGTCTCACAATGCTAGGGAAATAAACATTATACCTGAG
This sequence comes from Tarsius wallacei, assembly GCA_963574415.1. Taxonomy (NCBI): domain Eukaryota; kingdom Metazoa; phylum Chordata; class Mammalia; order Primates; family Tarsiidae; genus Tarsius; species Tarsius wallacei. The sequence goes on along the minus strand of CAUYQG010236312.1, from coordinate 59,056 downwards.
GCCCCTTAAGAAGGAGGGTTTCTTATATACACTTCAGTGCTGCATTAGGAAGAGGGGTAAACCAAAAAATAGAACAGCTTTCACAAATGAAATTCAGATTTTAATGAGCAAAATTCTGGACTGGATTAATTGAACTGATTCTATTTATCTGCCTCTCAGAAGTTATAACACTGATAATCACTAGTAGTGATATCTAGAAGTTGATAAAATCAGCCTATATCTCCAACTATCTCCAGAATTTTTCATATGCAATATCCATCTTATTTTTAAAAAATTGTAAGCATATGAGTAAACAAGGTGAAATAAATAAAATAAAGAGAAAAAGTAGACAGTACTATCAGAACCACATGCAGGAGTTCCAAATATTAGAATTATTACATGTTGACTTTACTGTGATTTACATGTTCAAGAAAAATATAAAAAATATGGAGAATTTTAGCAGATAATTTTAATCTAGAAATAAAATAAACAAAGAAATTCTGGAATTTAACAGTCTAATAACTAAAATTAAGATTGTGGCTGGGTACAGTAGCTCATGCCTGTAATCCCAGCACTCTGGGATACTGAGTTGGCAAGATTTCAAACCAGTCTGAGCAACATAGCAAGACTTTGTTTCTACAAAATATTTTTTTTATTGTGTTGAAGTCTCACTGCGTCTCCCAGGCTGGAGTGCAGTGGCATGCTCACGGCCACCCCAGCATCAACCTGCTGGGCTCTGGCAATCCTTCCACCTCAGACTTCCAAGTAGCCAGAACTAAAGGTGCGTGCTACCACACCTGGCTAATTTTTAAAATTTATTTTAAAGGTGAGGTCTCACCATGTTGCCCAGGCTGGTCTTGAACCCACGGGCTCAGGCAATCCTCTCACCTCGGCCTCCCAAAGCACTGGGGTTACAGGCTTGAGCCACCGTGCCCAGCCCCAAAGCATTAAATAAAAATTATATATACATGGCCAGATACAGTGGCTTATGCCTGTGGTCCTAGCATTTTAGGAGGCCAATGCAGGAGGAGTGCTTGAGGCCAGGAGTTTGAGACCAGCCTGGCCAACATGGGCTGGTCGTGTGTCTAAAAAACAAATTAGAAAATTAGCTAGGCATGGTGGCACTCACCTGTGTCCTTAGCTACTCAGGAGGCTGAGGCAACAGAATCATTTGAGCCTAGGAGTTTAAGGCTGCAGTGAGCCATGATCACACCACTGCATTCTATCCTGAGCAACAGAACAGGATCCCATCCCTAAAAAAATAAAAAAATAATTAAAAAAATGCAATAGACAAGTTCACTAGGAAAGCAGACAGAACTGAAGAGAGGACTAGTAATTCAGAAGAGAGGTCAGTAGAAAATACATAGAGTAAAGCACAGAAAGAAAAGAGAGTGAAAATGAAATGAAGGCCCTACAAAATAAATAGAGCACAGTGACAAAGCTTAATATGCATGTCATTGGAGTCCTGAAGGAGAGGAGAGAACAATTAGGGCAGAAATAGTTATCTGAAAAGAAAAGAAAATTTTCCAAAGCTGATGAAGGATATCAAACCAAAAATCCAAGAATATCTATGAACTTCAAACAGAATAAAGTAAATAAAATCTACACCTGGGTACATGATGATGTAACTGCTGAAAACCAATGGGAGAAAAATCTCAAAAGCAGTCAGAGAAAACAAGTACATTATTTTCAACAAAAAGACTGACAGCTAACTTCTTACTAGAAGCATTTTAAGCCAAAAGACAGGACTGATTGTTGCAAACTGCTGGACAAAAATAGGCTAAATACATATCTATACCAAGAAAAAAATAGCTTTCTGGTGATATCAAGACAAATAGAGTAGGGGATAATCCTATCTTATGCTACTATTTCAGAACAGCATAAAAGATTGTGAGCTTCTTGATAGCAGAGACTATATCACTGCCTTCTAGGTCTCCTGAGTGTAGTAGTACTTAAAAGATTTATAAAACCAGGTATGGTGGTTCATGCTTGTAGTCTCAGCACTTTGGGAGGTCAAGGTGGGAGAACTGCTTGAGCCTAGGAGTACAAGACTAGCCTGGGCAATATAGGAGGACCTCCTCTCTACAAAAAAATCAAAAAATTAGCTGAGTGTAGTGGCACACTCCTGTAGTCCTAGCTACTTGGGAGCCCAGGAGTTCGAGGCTGCAATGAACTGTGATTGCGCCACTGCACTCCAATGTGGGTGACAGAGTGAGACCCCTACCAAAAAAAAAAAAAAGATTTATAGAACAAATGAAGAGCTTAGAGAAGCTGGACTTTTTATTAGGATTCAACTTACCACATCTGGACAAAATTGGTGCCAACTCAATGCTCAAGTTTAGTGAAATATTTTAACCTGGGCCCCACTGCTTATTAGTTGTAGAACAAAAAAGAGTTAAGATACCAAAAGTTTCTGGAGAAAAATAAGAGTCAGAATATCACTGTACTTTTCAATAATATGTGACTTTTCAGAAGTTAAGGTAGCAATATTTTCCAATTCTGAGGGCAGTTTGGTTGGATCTAGAATTCTATACCCGACCAAACCGCCAATCAAGAATAAGGTTATTAATCAAAAATAAAGACATAGACATGCAAAAGGTAAAAAAAAAAAAAAAAATTACCTTCCAAGCACTTTATTAAAGCTAGGAAATAAACTAAGAAACAGGAAATTACGAGAGTCAGGAAACTAGGATTCTATCTAAGGGAGGTGAAGAGAGTGTTGAGGACATGGTGGAGAGGGGCTTCAGGATATTAGCTTGAGTATGGAGAGGTAAAAGAAAGATATTTTCAATAATCAGTTAAAACTAATGGGTAACGTGATACATTGGATACTATAGAAAGGCATATTTAGAATTTTGTAAGGCTCAGTTCTTACAGATAAATAACATGCAATTCATTAATATGCAATTTTAAAAACAAGGGTAACTTACTACTATTACACTTTATGACTTATCAAAGATGATCAAAATTAGTACATTTTTAGATTTTATTGAAATATATACTACTAAAAAGTCTGACTGCCGCTCAAAGATTGGCAAGGTTATCATTGCCTTGAAACTCAGGCACATATTTGGAATTCTAACAAATTTATGGAATGACTCTTTGATTACTCATGTATCACGTATTAACTTGGTTGCATTTCTTTCTTTCTTTTTTTTTAAATCAAGAGAGCATATAGCTTTAGGTGTCGCATTGTACTTCAAGGCTTTTAACCAAGAGTATCAGTCTTCCCTCTGTATGTTTAACCCACTTCCCAGAAGCAACAATAATCTGCACTGTTAGCAGCTTTTTATGAGCTCATATAAGTGCCCATACTTAAATAGCTCTTTTTTCCAATTAAGGCACAGTATCAATTTCTTACTTTAGAAAGTTAAGAGTTAGTTGTCTTATACAGCCCCTATTCTCACAGATTATTCTCCACAACCTCCCAAATATTTTTATTATCTTATCTACTTTAATCAGTATACAGTCCTTGTCTTATTTTGCCTCTGTAAATACTTCTTGTAGCTAAGTCATGTGATCTAGTAGTACATTTTCTTTTTTCTGTGCTTAAAAAAAAACCTGCAATTAGTAGTTACCCTTTTAAAAATGTGGTTTCTTTGTACCTATCACTAGACTTGAATTAATTTATCCAGGTTGCAGCCGATATCTGAGACATTTCCAAGTTGTGGATTAAAACTCTTACGTTGTCATAGAAACCTGGGAGGGTTCAAGGTGTCCCATTATTTGGGATTTAAAAATATAGTGTTATGACTGGGTGCTATGGCTTGTAAATCCAGTACTTTGGGAGGTTGAGGTGGGAGGATTGCTTGAAGTCAGGAGCTCTAGACCAGCCTAGGCAACATAACGTGACCCTATCTCTTCAAAAAAAATTTTAAAAATTAGTCGGGCATGGTAGTGTGCACCTGTAGTCCCATCTACTCGGGAGGCTGAGGTAAAAGGATCCCGTGAACCCAGGAGGTGAGGTTGCGGTAAGCCACGACAGTGCCGCTGCACTGTAACCTGGGCGACAGAGTGAGACCCAACTCAAAAAATAAAAAAAATTAAAACAAGCAAATAAAGAGTTCTTTAGCAGAAAGTAATTGTGACTAATCCTATTAGTTATATATCCATCTCCATTTATCTACCCCATCCTTTGCGTTTTTCTTGTTAAGAGAAACCTTACTTGCAGTCACAAAGTATGTGTGGGGAGGTGGATCATAATTTTGCTTAGCCAATGTGATAACTGTGTTTCAGATTTTTATAGCCTCTCTTGCAGATACGGGTGGTCACATGACCAGTTCTGACCAATAATGCTAAGCTGAATGCCAAGCTGGTGGATGAGTTTCTGGGAAAGCTTTTTTTGTCTTATTGACAAAGGGAGACAGACATGACTGGGAACCAATTCCACCTTTCATTCTGCCTTAAACGTGGATGTAAAGGCTAAATCTCTAGCAACCATATTTTTGTTATGAAAATCAGAACCATATGTAAGGGCTAGTTGAGCAGAATGCAGAGGGGCCCTGGTATTTCAGGGCATCAGTGAGCGTCTGACTTAGTGGGCGTGGTGCTCACACCTGTAATCACAGCAACTCTGGAGGCTGAGGTAGGAGGATCCCTTGAACTCAGGAGTTCAAGGCTACAGTGAACCACGAACATACCACTATACTTCAGCCCAGATGACAGAGCTAGATAAAAAAGAAAGCATCTGACTTAAAGCCAGCAGCTACCTCTCTTAAAGGCGGGAGGATTGCTTGAAGTCAGGAGCTCTAGACCATATGAGGGTTCTTATGTAAACCCCCATATTTCTTTAACCCAATCTTAGTTGGATTTTTTTCCTCACTTGCCTTCTAATTAAAACAGGACCTAAATATCTTGTTTTTAAAATGGGAGAGAAAAGGCAAAGATAAATTAAGCAACACAGCCAATGTCAGAATATCTTGCTGATGGAAGAAATAGAAATGGAAAATCAAATAAGAAAGTACCAAACCTTGACATGAAGGAAAAATGAGTTCAAAATTTTTATTCAGTTGTGTCTCTTCGGCCCTTATATTTTCTTAGTGATCCATTTGATATTAGACTTTTTTCACCTGAATCCCACTTCCCAGAAGCAACAATAATCTGCACTTAGTAGCTTTTTATGAGCTTATATAAACACACGTACTTAAATTGCTATTTTTTCCAATTAAGGCAATGTATTAATTTCCTACTATAGAAGTTTAAGAGTTAGTTATCTTACACAGCCCCTATTCTTACAGATTATTCTCCACACCCTTTCAATATAGTTCTATCATCGTTTTCTACTTTAATCCGTGTACAGTCCTTGCCTTATTTTGACTCTGCAAATACTTCTTATAGCTAAACCATATGATCTACTTGTATATTTTCTTTTTTCTGTACTTAAAAAAATCTACAATTAGTAGTTGCCCTTTAAAAAATGTGGTTTCTTTGTACCTATCACTGACGTATTCTGAGATTTTCAAAATTCTAAACATGCCTTTCTATAGTGTCCAATGTATCAGGTTACCCATTAGTTCTAATTGATTATTGAAAATATCTTTCTCTGACCTCTCCATACTCAAACTGATGTCCTGAAGCCCCTCTTTACCATGTCCTGGACACTCTCTTTGCCTCCCTTAGATAGGATCACAGTTTCTTGGATCTTGTATTTTTCTGTTTCTTAGTTTATTTCCTAATTTTAATAGAGTTACCTGGAAGGTAAATTTTTTTTATCTTTTGAATATCTATGTCTTTATTCTTGATTATTACCCTTGTACTCTTTTTTTTTTTTTTTTTTGAGTTGGAGTCTTACTCTGTCACTCAGACTGGAATGCAGTGGCTGCTCCGGCCACTGCAGCCTCGACCTGCTGGGCTCCGGTGATCCTTCCGCCTCAGCCTTCCAAGTAGCTGGAACTACAGGCGCATGCTACCACGCCTGGCTAATTTTTTAATTTATTGTAGAGATGAGATTTAGCCAAGTTGCCCAGGCGGATTTCGAACCCACGGGCTCAGGCAATTCACTCACCTCAGCCTCCCAAAGCGCGGATTACAGGCTGAGCCACCGAGCCCGGCTACCCTTGTTCTTGACTGGCAGTTTGGTTGGGTATAGAATTATAGACTGGAAATAATTTACCCTCAGAAATGAAAAATATTGCTACTTTAACTTCTAAAAGTCATATATTAGTAATGAAAAGTGCAATAATATTCTGATTCTTGATTTTTCTCTAGAAACTTGTGGTAGTTTCTCTCTTAAAAATCATTTTCCACCTTGATGCTGTGGCTCATGCCAGTCATCATTGCACTTTGGGAGGCTGAAGTGAGGGGATTGCTTGAGCTCAGGAGTTTGAGACCAGCCTAGGCAATATAGCAAGGCCTCATCTCTACGGAAGATTTTAAAAAATGGCTTAGCATGGTGGCACGTTCCTGCAGTCCCAGCTACTTGAGAGGCTGAGGCAGAGGTATTGCCTGAACCCAGAAGGTCAAGGCTGTGGTAAGTTGTGATGGTTCTACAGTACTCCAGCCTAGGCAACAGCGTGAGACTACAACTAAAAATATAAAAATAAACATAATTTTTTTAGTACTGAATACATTTAAAATACTGTTGTGCTATAAATATAAATTATAGAGCATAATATTGAAATGATTATTCCTAAGTGTAGCACCCACATTAAAACTATAACATTACTAATATCTGTGAAACTAACTGCTTTTTAAAATATCATTTTCCTGTTTATCATTCTCTTATTTAAAAAAACCAAATTTTCACTATATAAATGTTTTATAGATCCTTTGTAGATCTATTTTTTCTTTTTGTATACTTTAACAATTTCTTTGTCATTGGAGTTCTGTAGCTTCATTACAGTGTATGTTGGTACACTTTTCTTATTATTTATCTTATTTCCTACATTTGTGGGTTCATGTCTATTACCAGGTCTGCAAATAATCTCTTCAAATGTTTTCACCTCTCTCCATTTTATCAATATTCCACTTCTTGGCCTTAAATGAGATATGCATCATATTTGTCATTCTATACTCAATTTTCTTGAATCCATGTTTCATATTTTCCATCTCCTTGTGTCTTGTTACATTTTAACAACACACTTCGCAACACATTTGTTTTCCAGTTTACTAATTCTCTTTTCACCTTTATCTAATTGATGTTTTAATCTATTAGTTGCATTTTATATTTCATCTATTATATTTTTTTATTTCTAAAACAAGCTATTTGACTCATTCAAAGGTGCCTAAATATTTTGAATCTTTTAGTTTGCGCTCATTAAAAAATTTTTTCACCTATTTTACTTTAAACTTTATATATGCAGTATAAACTTTATATACATATAAACTTTATATATGCAGCATTATATGCTGTATATATGCAGACAGTATATATATGCAGCATATATATACTGTATATATGCAGACAGTATATATATGCATATATACACACACACACATACATACACACAGAACTATGTCTCACTGATGACAGGAATCCATTCTGAGAAATGTATTCTTGGCTGATTTTGTCATTGTGCAAACACTATATAGTGTACTTAAACAAACTTAGTGTAGCCTAGTACACACCTTGTTTGTTTGGAAAAGCCTATTATTACTAGGTTACAAACTTGTACAGCATGTTACTGGACTCAATACTGCAGGCAACTATACCACAATGATAAATATTTGTGTATCTAGTCATAGCTCAACATAGAAAAGGTACAGTAAAAATATAGTATAAATATATATATTTTTTAAATGGTACACTTGTTTTTTTGTTTTTTTGTGTGTGTGTTCTTTTGAATTGGAGTCTCACTCTGTCACCCAGGCTGGAGTGCAGTGGCATGCTCACAGTCATCACAGCCTCAACCTCTCAATCTACTGGGCTCAGGTGATCCTTCTGCCTCAGCCTTCCAAGTGGCTGGAACTACAGGCATGCATCAGCATGCCTGGCTAATTTTTTTTTTATTGTAGAGATGAGGTCTTACCAAGCTGCCTAGGCTGGTCTCGAAACCCTGGGCTCAGGCAATCCAGCTCGGCCTCCCAAAGTGCTGGGATTATAGGCGTGAGTCACTGCATCCGGTCAAAAATGGTGCACTTGTATGCAGCACTTAACCATGAATGGAGCTTGCGGGACTGGAAGTTGCTCTGGGCAAGTTACTGAATGAGTGATGAATGAAAGCATAGGCTGAGGACATTACTGAACTCTACTGTAGACTTTATAAACACTGCACACTTAAGCAACACTACATTTATATAAACTTTTTCTTTAATAATAAATTAACTAGCTTACTGAAATTTTTTACTTTATAAACATTTACATTTTCGTTAGTTTTTTTTGACTCTTTTGTAATGATACTTAGCTTAAAACACAAACACATTTCATAGCTATACAAAAATATTTTTTCTATATATTCTCATCCTATAAGCTTTTTTCTATTTTTAATTTTTTTTTTACTTTTTAAAACTTTTTCTAAAAAAACTGAGATACCCACACATTAGACTAGGCCTACACAGGGCCAGAATCATCAATATCACTGTGATCCTCCTACCTCAATCTTCCATGTAGCTAGGACTACAGACGTGCACCACCACACCTGGTTAATTTTTGTATTTTTTTTTTTTTTTAGATACAGAGTCTTACTAGGTTACCCAGGCTGGTCTTGAACTCCTGGCCTCATGCAATCTTCCCATCTCCACCTCTCAAAGTGCTAAGATTACACATGCGAACCACCACATAAATCCAAGATATTATCTTTCATAGATAATTTGAATGTACTCCAGAAATGATTTATGAGCACTATTAGGTGGGAACAACTTGATCACCTTTCCAGGGTTTCTGACTTAATCTAGGCTCTCAGCTTCAATGCTATCACTGGCTTAAGGCATAGTTTCTTGATCACAAAGCTGATTTATTACCCTCTGGCCAATCTCATCTTTGCATGTAATTATCACTCAAATTTTGCCTGCCTCCCTCCCTCATTCTTTCTTTCTTTGTTTCTTTCTTTGTTTCTCTCTCTCTCTCTCTCTCTCTCATCCAGGCTGGAATGCAGTGGCACTATCACAGCTCACTGCAGCTTCAACCTCCTAGGCTCAGGCAATCCTTCTGCCTCAGCCTCCCAAGTAGCTGGTACTACACGGGTGCATCATCATGCTCGGTTATTATTATTTCTTTTGTAGAGACGAGACCTCACTGCATTGCTCAGACTGGTCTTGAACTCCTGAGGTCAAGAAATCCTCCTACCTCAGCTTCTTTCTCTCCCTCCTCTTTTTTTTTTGGAGTGGGGGAGGTCAGCGTCCTACTCTGTTGCCCAGGATGTAGTGAAACGGCATGGTCAAGGCTCACGGCAGTCTTGAACTACTGGGTTTAGGCAATCCTTCTGCCTTAGCCTCCTTATAGCTGAGACTACAGGCATGCATCACCATGCTCAGCTAATTTTTTTGAATTCTGGTAGACAAGGTCTTGCTATGACTTAGGTTGGTCTTGAACTCTTGGGTTCTATCAATCCTTCTGTCTTGGCTTTCCAAAGTGTTGGGATTACAGGCGTAATCCACCCCGGCCTCACTCAAGTTTCTCTCTTTATTTTTTAATTAAAAAATTTTTTTTAAACAATCAGTTTTCAATCCATTCTATTTACTTTTCATTTTGTCTATTCATTGTGTTTCTTTCTTTTTTGTCTGTCTTAACACTTTTCTTTGCTTCCAACAGTCCATCAATGTAAAAAGATTGTATTTTATTAAATATATAATTGTTTTAGTGTAGTGCTTTATATTTGTTTTATCTAGTTGGGAATACTACTAGAAATCACTTCATGTTATCCCTGATTTTTTGAAATGCTTTGATGTTGTATCTTGGTTCATATTACTATTCATTCATCTTCCTGGGCATACATTAAGTCCTTTCAGTCAGAAATCTCATACCCTGCAGTTCTGCTGAATTTTCTTGTATTACTTCTTTGATGATTTCTTCCCATCTATTCTCTCCTTATAATACTTCTATCCATTTGGTGCTATTTACTTGGATTGCATCTCTAAATTTCTTTACCCTAGTGCACTTTCCCCCATATTAATTATTATTCTTGTGCTTATTTATTTACTTATTTTAGCTTTACAGAATATTTTCTTAACCTAATTTTCTTAGCCTTCTATTTGACTTTTCATTTATGTTATATTTCTAATTCCTAAGAACTCTTTCTTATTCTCTATTACTTTTTAATAATGTGATTTCCCCCACTTATACAATTTATTTTCTTATGTCTCTGAAGATATTAAGTATAATGATTGATTTTAAGTTTTTTATGCCTTATGAATTGTCTCTTTCTCCAAGTTTCCCCTTTGTATTTGTGTGTTTTGGTCTCTATTGTATATCCTAGTCTTTTCTCTAAGGGTTAAGATATTTGTCTCTGCATTTGTGAGACAATAAAAGATTGATTAAAAACTGTGTGGGGTTGGCTCATTAAGTGATGGGTTTCAGATACAGATCAGGCCTGTCATGGCCCTTTTGCTAGGAACCCTCAAAAATGGATTTTTCTCATGGGACAAAAGTAAATCCATTTTTTTCCAAAGAAGAATCTTTCAAGTTTTGTACCAGCTTCCATGCTGGTATCCTAGAAGTTATGTTGAAAAAGGAAGCCTTCTGAAGTCTCTTCATTCAGCATGGAGAACTTCTCCTAATTTTCCTTCTTTTGGAAAAATAATACACCCTCACCTTTCATATAACTAGTGCCCCTAATCCATTGACTCTCATCTTCAGTTGTGGTAGGCCTGATGCTTTAATCTGGCTCTACTGGCCAGAGGGTCTACATGGATGGAGCACTGCTCTATGAAACATTCTGTGATGATGGAAGTGTCACATGCTGCCTTATAAAGCAGCCACCAGCATTGGAAATGTGACTAGTAAATGAAGAAACTGAGTTTTACATTTTTTAAAATTAATAATACTTTTTTTGAGTCAGGGTCTCATTCTGTCACCCAGGCTGGTGTGCAGTGGCATGCTGACAATCACACCTCACAGCAGTCTCAGCCTCCTGGGTTTAGGTGATCCCTCCTCCTCAGCATCCCGACTAGTTGGGACTACAGAGGCATGCCGCTGTGCTGGGCTAATCATTTTGGTTGTTGTTGTTTTTGATTTTTTGTAGAGACAAGGCCTTGCTATATTGCCCAGGCTGGTCTCCAACTCCTGGGCTCAAGCAATCCACCCTCCTCAGTTTCCCAAAGTGCTGGAATTATAGGCATGAGCCACTGCACCCGGTTACTTAATAATTTGAGGAGCCATATGTGGCTGGTGGAAACCATATTAAGCAGCACACATCTATAGGCTATAACTTTCCCTTCTAGAACATTTTAAACAACACTTTTTACCCCATCCTCCAAGCCTGCCTTCAGAAGTAACTAGTATTTCCCATTCCTGAGCTTTTTCTGGATTCTGCACTAAAAGTGAACTTGCCTTTTACCGACCTGCATTCACCATTCTACTTACTGTCTAAATACATTCAACAGAATGAATATACCTGAAGCCTTGGTGAGACAGGATTGATTCTGGCATTTTTCATTGTCTATAATATGTTGACTTGTCTCATTTGCTATCATCTTCTTTACAATACTGTCATTGTTTGTTTATATCTTTTTTTCCCCCTAGAGTAATAGTATGGTATTCAAAGAGAGCAATATGAAAACCAGACTGTTTTTTTCAATTGATTGTTTTATTTTATTATTTTATTTGAAGAGACAGAGGCTCTCTCTTTTGCTCAGGGTAGAATGCCGTGGTGCAGTAATAGCTCATTGCAGTCTCAAACTGCTGGGCTCAAGCAATCCTCTGCACTCAACCTCCCAAGTAGCTAGGACTCCAGGTTCATGCCATCATGCCTGGCTAATTTTTTATTTTAGGGTCTTGCTATCACTGCCCTGGCTGATTTCAAAATCCTAGCCTCAAGTGATCCTCTTACCTCAGCCTCCCAAAGAGCCGGGATTACAGGCATGAGCCACTAGGGCAGCAAATTTTATTCTTATAGTTAAACAAGTTACTCCTTATTTTCATTACCAGTTGAATTCAGTGGTGGCTCCAGTATTTCTACATATTTGGGGTACAGGGGGGAATATTTTAAGGAGAAAAAGGAAGTTTGGGATCTTGTCTTGAAGCTGAATTTGCATAGCAAACATAGGTTTCTTTAAATAAGATGTATGCTTATTTGGGGAGACTGAAAAGTACCTATTGATGGAAATTATGGTGGGGTTAATGCATTCCCTTAATCACACTCTTCATACCGGTACTATTAGTTGTTATTTTAGTATTTTTTAACTTTCTGAAAAGTTATACATGATTGGGTTGTAACCACCATTTTAAAAAGAAATATCAAAGTATAAAAATGAATGGAAAATATTGAAGTAAGGCTAAGTTGGTTTTTTTTTTTTTAATGAAGCATGAATGTGTGTGTGTGTTTGTATTGGATCAGGATACAGAATGTATTTCTTACTGTTCAATTTTTAAAAAAAGTTTGAAAGTCACTGGTTTAGTTAACTTTACAGTGTATAAAAATTCATATTTGTATTTTTGGCCTATTATTTTTCTGCCAATTGGACTTTAGTACACGAAACGTTGCAGATGCAAATTGAATCTGAAGGAATTCCAAACCTTCATTACTAAGGGGAATGTATACATAAGGTCTCTCAAATTTTCTCCTATATTGGCTCTTCCTTGGTATCACCAAATTTTTTGTCCTAGCAGAAAATGAGAAAGGGCGAAGTAGGTAAGCCTGACCAAATATTTTGAGAGCAACTCAAATTTTTATTTTTATTTTAAAGAGAAAATCATTTACATAGCTAAAGTTTTTAAAGGTAGGGGATAGTATGTATAACCCCTGTTCTCTTGCCATTAAGGAACTCCAACTTTCCCCGAGTAGAAATCAGTCTTATGTGTTTCTTCCATATACATTTTAACATATATTATTTTAAATATACTAGCAAAGTACATGCAATATATGTTTTCACCTCTTTTTACAAATGGCAGATACCATACACACAGTTCTGCACTTTGTTCATTTTGCTTAACTCTAAATATATTTAAGAATATTTTATATCAGTACAAAGTGTTCCTCGGTTTTTTACGGCTACATAATATTCCATTGTTAGGGTAATTGGGTTGTGTTAAACTTCTGTATAACAATGTTGCAGTGGACACTTTTGGGGGGAGGAAGGGTGGAGTTTAAGGCCAGAAGGGCCCTCAATTGGGTAAGTCACTTCACTTACCAAAGGCTGTTTCCCCACCTGTACACATTAAAAATGGAAAACGAAATATACAATGCTTCAAGAATTTGCATGCCGTCTTTGCACAGAGGCTGCACTATCTTTTCTGTTGTTCCCATGCTCGTATATGTGCTGCGAAGCAAGCAATGAATACTTTTTATACACGTCATTCCACAGATGTGCAGATGCACTTGATAAATTCTTAAATATGGGGTTACTGAGTAAAAAATTTAAATATATATTGACATTTTATATTGCTCTCCATGGAGATTGTATCAATTTTTTTTTTTTTTTTAAGTTGGAGTCTCACTCTGCCGCCCAGACTGGAGTGCAGTGGCTGCTTCCGGCCACCGCAGCCTCCACCGGCTGGGCTCCAGTGAGCCTTCCGCCTCAGCCGTCCAAGTAGCTGGAACTACAAGCGCGCGCCTCCACGCCTGGCTAATTTTTTGATTTATTGTAGAGATGAGGTCTCGCCAAGTTGCCCAGGTGGGTCTCGAACCCGCTGGCTCAGGAAATCCACTCACCTCAGCCTCCCAAAGCGCGGGATTACAGGCTGAGCCACCGAGCCCGGCTGATTATATAAATTTTTAATTCCACTATCAATGTTTGAGCGTTCCTACTTTCCTCCCCCCTTAACAAATCAATTATGTATCAATCTTTTTGATCTTCCCTCCAACTGATGGGTGAAAACACTGTATCTCAGTGAAAACTTAATTTGTGTTTTTCATACTATCAGTGGGCTGAGTATCATATCCGAGATTTAAGCCATTTGTATATCCTCTTGATTGAATTGCTCATTAATGTCCTTTGCCCATTTTATTTTATATTTTTATTGATTTGTAGAAACTTTTTATGTTTTTAAAAAATGGGTCCTTTGTGATCTGATTTGAAAATATTTTTTTCCAATTTGTCACTTATCTTTTGATTTTTTTACTTAGGGTCTTTTTTGCCAGGCATAATGGTTTTATTTCATATAATCAAATTTATCAATGCAGTTGACTCTTGAACAATTAAGGATTTATGGGGACTTACTCCTGCTACAAAGTCGATAATTCATGTATAACTTTTTATTTCCCTAAAACTGAACTACTCATAGCCTAATGCTGACCTAATGCTGATGCAAGAACACAAACAGTTCATTAGCACATATGTTGTATGTTTATATGCATTACATACTGTATTCTTACAGGAAAGTAAGCTAGGGAAAAAATGTTACTAAGAAAATCCTGCCAGGTGTGATGTCTCATGCCTGTAATCCCAACGCTTTGGGAGGCTGAGATGGGAGGATCGCCTGAGGCCATAAATTCAAGGCTGCAGTGAGCTATGACTGTGCCACTGCACAATTGTGCCTGGGCAACAGAGGGAGACTGTGTCTCAAAAAAGAAAAAGAAAAAGAAAAAGAAAATTCTAAGAGAGTGAAAATACCATTACTATTCACTAACTGGAATTGGATCATCATCAAGAGCTTCATCATCATCTTCACACTGAATAGGCTGAGGAGGAGTGGGGAGAAGACGGGTTGGTTGGTCTTGCTGTCTCAGGAGTGGAAGAGGCAGAAGTAAATTCGCGTATAAGTGGACCCATGCAGTTCGACTGCATTTTATTTTAGGACTTTTAGGCTTTTTGGAATAGTTCAAAAGACTTTCTTATGAAGTTTATAAAGCAATGCTCTCAGTATTTCTAAAGCATTTTTAAAATTTCTTGTCTTGATATGTATTTAAGTTATGGATTTAACATAATTTTTTCCCAAATAAGTATTCAGTTGTTCCAAATTTGTATTTACAATAAAAGATAGTCCAGAATATGTAAAACAAAATTTTGTTAAACTACAAAAAGGAACAAACAATCTTGAACAGAGATTTTTAGCACATTTCTCTCAGTGATTGATAGGTCAGACATTTAAAAAGCTTATTGAGGAAAGTAGTTACCAGACGAGAAAAATAAAAGACAAAAAGCCTAGTAAAATGAATAAGTTCTTAGCAATACTTACCAAGAGAAAAAGGAAGAATGTATAAATAATTAATATTAGAACTTTTTAAATGGGCTATCAATATAGTCTTTCTGGCAACTAAAAAAATAATAAGAGAATATTGTGAATAAATTTACCAATAAGGAAGTGATAGACTTCTACTTAGAAGAATTTACTAAAATGGCCACAGAAAGAAACTGAGAATGTGCATAGTCCCATAACTGTTCAAGGAATCTGTAAATAAAGATTTTCCACAAAAGAAGCTCCATACTCAGATTGCTTCATTATTGAAATTGCACATAATATTTAAAGAACAAAGAACACCAATCTTACACACACTTTTCCAGAGTATTAGGGAGAAAAACACTACTTATTTATTTAGAGTTGGGGTCTCATACTGTTGCCCAGGTTGGAGTGTAATGTCATGATCACAGCTCACTATTTAGGATAGTTGCATCTATGTTCGTAAGAAAGGTAGGTTTTTAAGAAAATTATTTATTTTCCACCTCAGCCTCCTGAGTAGCTGGGACTATAGGTGGCTAATATACCTGGCTAATTTTTTTTTTTTTTTTTTTTTGTAGAGATGAGATCAGGTTGGTCTCGAACTCCTGAGCTCAAGCCATTCTTCTGCTTTGGCCTTCCAAAGTGTTGGGATTCCAAGCATTAGCCACCTTACCCAGCTGGGAAAAAAACACTTTAGAGCCACCATATCCTTGATATCAATGGTCAACAAAGACATTATGAGAAAGAAAATGATAAGCCTGTCTCTCTTATAAACAGAGATGCAAATATTCTAAACAAAGCATACTATTAGCAAACCAAATCCTACAATACATAAAGAAAGTATAAATCACAACTGGGTTGAATTTATTTCATTAATACAAGGTTGGGGTAACATTAAAATATCAATATATATCTAGAGATGATGGCTGAGTAAAAAAAATCAATATAATTTGACAAATATAGGAGAAATATAATAGTATTTTTCCATAAATGTGGCAAAAGCATGTAATAAAGTCTGACATTCATTTATGATTTAAAAAATATCATAAACTAGGAACATCTTGATTCTAGGATTCAGGTTTAAAAAAAAAGATAAACTAGGAACAGAAGGGCACATTCTTAATCTGGCGAAAATTATCTATAAAAATTCTACCATAAGCAAGATTCTTAATGATCAAATGTTGAAAACTTTTCCTTTGTGGTTAGAACAAAACAAATACATCCAATTCTTATATTCCACCTTTCATTGGATAGTTTATTCAGTGGTATGAGAAAAGAAAAATGAATAAAAAGAGTAAATATTGAAATGTGAGACGTAAAATTATCATTATTTATGCATCATATATATACATTATATATATATAAAATTCCCAAATAATTCTCAAAGTATTAAAATTGATAGGTGAATTTAGTGATTACATGCTTGGCAAACAGAAGTTAAATGATTTTCTATAATTAGCCATAAACAGAAACTAAACTTTTAATAGTTACCATTTACAATATTATTTAAAAACTCAAAAATCCATGACTAGATCTAACCAGATGTGTATGAGATACCTATGCAGAAAACTTTAAATCATAATTAACAAAAATTTGGAAAGAGTGTAATATAGATATATACCATATTTTGAGGTTAGAAGATCTAATATTTAAAGATGTCAGTTTTTTTCAATACTGATCTATACAGTCAATGTAATCCCAATCAAAATCCCAGCAAGCTATTTTGAGGAACTTCACAAGCTGATTCTAAAATTTACATCGTTATACAAAGGACAAAACACTCTTGAAGAAGAAAAAGACAGGTGGACTCGCTTTACCTTACATCAAGACATGAAGTTAAACTAATTCATACAGTATGGTAGCGTTACAAAGAAAACAAACAGAAAAATGGATGGAATAGTATATGTAGCCAAGAAACAGATCTATTGTATTTATATGTTTGTGTTTTGTGTGTGTCTCAGTTTATGACAGGGTTGGCACTCCAGAACTGTGGTGAAAGGATAGTCTTTTGTATATGTAAACCAGGACACTTAGTTATTCATATGGGAAAATCATGAAAATTTACTTCTACTTCTACTATATTACTCCAGGTGGACCGTGTACCTAAATGTGAAATAAAACAGTAAACTCATAGAAGATAAAGCATGATCACATCTCTCTAAATCTGGGGTAGAGGTAGATTCTTTAAATAGGATACAAGTACTAATCATAAAGAAAGAGATGGTTCCATTGACAATATTAGAATAAAAAAAATTATTCAGCAAATTACAATTAAGAGAATAAAATTACAATTTACAATTACAATTAAGAGAATAAAATTACAAATTACAATTAAGAGAATAAAATTACAATTAAGAGAATAAAATTAAGACAACAAAAAGCTATGCAGTGGCAGAAGATACTTATGACACATATAACAAGGACTTGCATAGAGAATGTTTTTAAAGTTTCTACAGATTAATATTAAAAATATACTACCCAATACAAAATGGTTCACATTTGTCAATTACACCTCAATAAATCTGGAAAAACTAAAAATAAATTTTTTAAATTATCAAAAAGCATAAACAGTTATGTCATTTAATAGGATATCCAAATGATTAGGAAACGTAAAAATGTGCTCAGTCTTATTAATAATGAGTGAATAGCCAAATAAAATTGCAATGGGATATCAATAAATAACCTCCAGAATGTTTCAAATTAAAAAGACAGAGAATGCCAAGTGCAATGAGGATGTGGAGAAATGATAACTCTCACATACTTCTCATAGGAGTGTAAAAATTAATACACATACTTTGAAAAACATCATTTACTAAAGCTAAATATGCATATACCTTATGATCTAGCAATTGTAATCTTAAGTATATACCCAACACACTGCATGTGTGTGTACCAGTAGGCATACACAAATACTCATATCTGCGTTATTAATAACAGTCCCAAACTGGAAACAATTCAAATGTCCAAATAATAGAATGGATACATATGTGTGTATATTCATATACTGGAATACGTTAGTTCATAAAAATTAATGCAAAAACATAGATAAATCCCCCAAAGATAAAGTTGAATAAAAGAAGTCAGACACAAAGGGTATCAGTTATATAGAGTTTAAACTGTGTGAAAATAAGTGAAACTAATTAGAGACATATGTTAGAATATTATAAGAAAAGGGTGTTATTGCCAAAGAAGTTAGGATAATTGTTACCCTTAGTGGGGAGAAAGGGGAATATGACTGTGAAGCATTGCATAAAGGTTCTGGGCTCTTAGCTGATTTCTATTTCTTGTCCTGGGAAATGGTTACACAACATTGACTCCCTAACAATATAATGAGTATAGTAATTAATTAAGTCACACATTTATGGCTTATGAACTTTTCTGGACATGCATTATATTTAATAATAAAAAGGCATATAAAAGAGAAATATCTTTTATATTCCCTTGTATGTATCAGTTGCATAAATTCTATACACAACTGAAATGAAAATTCCATGAATTAATACTTATTCTTACTATGTGCAATATACTCTGATATAATCTCTTCTTTCTTATTCTTTTCTAGTCTATCTCATTCTATTAAAACAAATGCTGGGCATAAACCACTAAACTGATTTAATGATTCACTCTTTGAAAAACACTCCTTTAGACCATGCAAAAACTCTTGGGATTCCTGTTTAGTGGTTGAGAATTCCTGGGTTGAGATGAAAAATGACCATCCTTCCACAGCAGGGTTTCTCAACATGAGCACTATTGCCATTTGGGGTTGAATAATTTTTAGGTGAGGCGGCTTTCCTGTACATTGTAAAACATCTAGCAGTGTCCTTGGACTCTACCCCCTAGGTACCCACCCACTCCCCAGACCCCCGAATTTGTGACAACCAAAAATGTCTATCAACATTGGCCCAGAAGACAAAATCACCTCCGCTGAGAACTACTGCTTTGAAAGATCTTTAATTTTCTAAACTAGGTCATGCTTTATGAAGAATCCTTAAGTTAGCATTTCTCAAACCCATTGGAATCATCTGAATATTCTGCTTGAGAAGTCAGAAATTCGCCTTTTAAACAAAGACCCCTGTAACTCTGATTCAGGTGTTTCTAAGAATCACACTTTGAGAAACATTGCCCTAAGCCGAGTGTAATCTTAAATAGAAACCCTATTGGCATTTTTAGAATGCTCCAGATATATTAGGTTTCAAGGGACAGGTCAACGCATTGAGAAGATAATAAGTATTTACTGGGTGAGAAATCACGTAAAATATCTAAGAGTGCTTTATGGAGCAAATCTAGTATAAACATTAGTGAAATCACAGCAGTAAAGTCTTTTCTCTGTGTCATGGTTCTGTGACATGTTTGGAGCTGACAAGGGAGGTATTGCGGACCTGTAGAAACAGAGTCCTGTTTTTCTGAGTCCATGGTGTTTCTGAAGCTTACATTTAAGAAAGAAACAGAATCCCCAGTAAAGATGCTGCTGCAGTGTTGCCTATTACTTCATGTCTGATGGAGAAGCAGCAATGCCTTCCCATACTTGAGATTTTTTTTTTCTTTCCAGTTAATTGTTCTTTCTAAATTGAATGATCTATTTTTGGAACTAAAAGAGATGCAGTGTGGAGAGAAAGGAACTGACACAGCCCAAGACAGGGAAGGGAGGTAGACAGAGGAAATATAGGAAGAAGAAGGCAACACCGTCTGCATTCGTCTTATTCTTAACAAACACGTGGAGTGAGAAGGAAGGGTATTATCTCTTTCAGGGAGCTGGTGGACAAGGTCTTCAAGGCAGAAGATTTTGTTTATGAAACAATGAACACATGAAATGAAAAATGTAAAATTCTGGAAATAGTTGTAACCTGGAAGCCTAGGTCTTAAAAGCCAGGGGGCTTTCCCTTAAAGCTCTGTAATCGGTTCATGTGTTCATGTCATTGACTCAGAAGAAAACCTGCTCCTTTACTATATTTCTTAACATAAATTTGTTTGAAAAGCACCATGGCCTTCATCTTGACAATGTGGGATTCTGAGACTAGTTAACAGGACTTCTGACACATGTAGTCCACATGCATGTCTGATGAAGCGTATATACACATACAGATGTGTGCATTTTTAATGAACTCAGTACTGTAAGTAATGTCCACCTTAGCCAGATTCATTAGCTATGATCAAAAACGTATTTGAAAAAAAAAGTCAGCAAATAGTGCACCTAACTATGAGCGAGTGTGGCTGTCAGCTTCTGTAAACAGAGCCTTTGTTAGCTTCAGCCAGTCCTTCTGATCCTCCTTCAGACTGAGCTTTGTTCTCAAAGCTTCAAAGCGTACCTACACTAGCCGTTCCTGATGCTTCTGTACTCTAGGCATTTCCATTGCAGTTGTATTTTAAAAAGACCCTCTTTTGTGCTTTTAAATGTTTAGCCAAACTACAATGGAGAAGACATATCATTTTCTTCAAAACACAAAAACATTTTGGCCTTACAAAAGAGACTACACCAAAGACAGCTAGCTCAACTTTTATGATGCACAAGAAAAGCAGAGACCTTTCAAATTCCTATAAGATTGTGCCATTCTTTTTCACTCCTTGCTGGATATTTTAACCATACACATAGTTCGCTCCTGAAATTATTCAACTAAGGAAAGAAGGAGGCTTCAGAAGACTGTGTATACCTGCCTTTCACTGCTATGAAGTGTCAGGAGAGGCACTGCTGGCTGCCCATGGTGCCATTTTCTCCATTTCCTGGCATCTTAGTCCTAGTGTCATGTGGATAGCCTATCCATATTTTCTGTGTGGCTGAGCATTTGAGTTCCATTTACTCTAATAGCAGACTCTTTAATATCAGAATGGTGAAGAAAGGAGCATGGGGAAAGAGAAAGGAGAACTCTAGGAATGGTAGCATTCAATCAAACAAACTATGCAGATCTCTTCATGCCAATGTACAACACAGAAGTTGTAAGACTGGAAGATCACCACTTTTCTCCTCATTCATGTAAATGAGCAGGCTGATCAAACAAACTTGTTTGAGCCTACAAAGTTTATTGCAAACCCAAACTCTGGTAAGTAGAGAGAAGATCCTATAATACACTGATAAAAAATGTTGGTTGGGTGCAGTGGCTCATGCTTGTAATCCTAACGCTTTGGGAGGCTGAGGCAAGAGGATTGCTTGAGCCCAGGAGTTTAAGACCAGCCTAGGCAACAAAGAAAGACCCCGACTTTATTTTTAAACTTTTTTTAATGTAAGGTTTGCAGCTGGCAAGCCTGGATTAAAATTCTGGTTCTATGTGGATTTGTGTAACTTTGGGAAGACCGAGCGACCTTGAGCCAATGACTCTACCTCCTTATACATGTTTGCTCATGTGTAAAAGTAGGATAATAGTGGAACATGTCACTAGGACTATTGTGCACATGAATTGTGTGGTAGTATGTGAAAACATTTGGAATGGTTCTTGTCTATGATGTGTGAAAAATGGAAGTTGTTAAAACTATTGTTGTTATTAGTATTATTTCTCTTACACATCCAAAATTACTGGTAATGGTGTGATAGGTCTAATTCTAAGGCTAATTGTGGAGAAAAATATCAACATCCAGGGATGGATACTGTCCCTATACAGCACAAAGGTACTACTCAGACAGCTCAGACCTCTCAAATCCTTCCAGAACTTCTCTGGGTTTTATATTTACAGGAAGATCCTAGGGGCGTGATTATACAAAGTACATGTCTGGATTGGAAGTTGAAATGTTTCTTCTAGAATTTCCCAATGACATTCCATTTTGAGTTGGTTCTTTCTAGTGAGTCTTGTAGAAGTAAGAAATAGTCAGGAGCATTTCCAATCATTTCTATGTGATTCAGGTGAGACAGATTAACTTCTGTTTCATCCTGTGATCATATTTTTGACCCAGGAGTTTAATAGTATTTCTGTCAAATTTATTGTTAGTTGAATAATCTACTTCATCCTGATCTTCTGGGTCTATAGGTGGTCACAGTGCTTCTATCTCCAGTATTATACCATCATTATTTTAGATGTAGGATACATTTTCACTGAAACTAGCCCTGTGGTGTGGCCTATGCTTACCTCAAAATCTGGCCTGGGGAACTCATTGAATTATTCTCTACAAGTGAACAGAAGAGAAAAAGGATAGCTTTTATTCATTAAAAATGTACTTGTTCCTTGAATATTTATTGAGCACCAACTATGGATGCAAGTCACTGTGCTTGCTACTGAGAATACAATGAGATGGACCCAGTATCTGCCCTTATGGGTATGTTCTGGTGGAAGAAATAGACATTAAATGAATAATCCCATACTTTTAAAATTTATTGTAAGAGTGAAATATATAGGGGAGATATGGGCTGCTCTGTGAATATGTAACTTAAACCTGAAGAGTCAAAGAAGGGTCAAAGAAGCAACATTGAGCTGAGATCTGAAGGATGAATAGATGTTAATTGAATGATGAGGAAGAGAGGAAAGACTATTCTAGGCAGTAGAAATAGTATGTGCATGGACCCTGAGGATGTCAGAAAAAACACACTCAATGGAGTGAAAGAGGGTATGAGTTCCTGGAGTGCAGAAGGAAGGGGAGGGGGATGTAGGATTGGGGAAAGGAAGGCAAGGGCAAGCCAGATCAAGACTCAGTGCCATGGCAAGGAGTTGAATCTTTATCCCCAAACAATGAGAACACATGAAAGAGAGGAACATAATCAGAATTGTTTTTTAAAGACACTGGTTATTGTATAGAGAAGACTAGAGGGGTGATAGTTTAAATATAGGAAAACCATTTAGAAGGCTATTAGTTTCAGTGAATTTATTGGAGTGACAAAGGCAAAGTGAAGATGGATAGAAATTTAAATATTGAGAAATATTTAGACAGAGAAACTGAAAAGGCATTGGTGATGGGAGTAAGAAAGAGGAAGATCATAAGCTTAACTATGAACTGGGCTTTTGGTGGCAATATTCACAGATAGGATTCACCACAGGAAGACCATGTTGGGTAAAGAAGAAATAGTATACATTCAGATCTGATTCATTGCTCATTGGTCAAAGTGGAAGAGCGAAGTAAACAATTAAACCAAATTGTGTTCATCGGATTCTTTTGTGTGAAAATTTGAAGAGATATGAAAAATGTATTTGTTCATGGTGCTTCTTGAAGTCACAAGAACATAAAGACAGGTGTGTAGGCCAAGCATAGTGGTTCATGCCTGCATTCCCAGTGCTTTGGGAGGCCAAGGCTGGAGGATCACTTGAAGCCAAGAGCTCAAGACCAGCCTGGGCAACATAATGGCACCTTGTCTCTACAAAACAAAACTATACACACACACACACACACACACACACACACACACACACACACACACATTAGCCTGGCATGGTAGTGTGTGACTGTAGTCTTCCGGCAGCTGAGGTAGGAGGATTGCTTGAGTCCAGGAGTTCAAGGCTGCAATGAGTCATGATTGTGCTACTGCACTCCAGCCTGGGTGACAATGAGACCCTGTCTCTTAAAAAACAAAGTACAACACAGGTTCATGAGATAGATAAGGGACAATTCACTATGTGGAGAGAGAGAGAGAGAGAGACTGACTCTGACTCTGTGTCATCTCCCTGTACACAGCCTTTTTGTGGTCTGGCTGTTTTTCTTGGCCTTAGGTAATGGGGCGGTCCTTAATAAAAGGATATTCCTTTTACTTAAGCTAGCTCCAGATGGCTGCTCTTTCTTGAAATTAACCAGTCCTTGACAGGTGATATCAAGGATCAGGTCTGAATAGATCATTCTGAGCTGATGGGTTATAGTTGAATAGACAAAATAAGATCAGGTAAAATTGACCCTAAATGTTAGGGGCAGTTGGAATCCAAAGATCAGGTCAAACACTGAAATCTAAGAACTGATCTCAGTGAAGATGGAAAGATGCAGCCTCTGGATAAACAAGCCATCACAACAGAAAACATTTTTGCACTAGGCCAAGCTTCTTTGCTTGCCTTTGTTCTCAGGCCTGGTTAGAGGCCTTCGGTAAGGAAAATTAAAACAACAGTGGCAACAACAACAATACACACACAGATCTGTCAAGTAGAAATTGCAAGTCTCTATTACTCTACTCTTTGCTTCTCCCATCTTTGTGATGATTCTTCCTTGGACTTCCTTGGACTTTTTTGGCTCTGCAAAGAAATCGCATCTGGACAATATATGGTCAGCTCTTCCTTTTCCTTTTCTTTTTTGCATTCTTTAGTTTTGCAGTCTCATGGGTTCCCACAGTTTCCTTCTTTCTCTTTCTTTCTTTCTTTCTAATAAAAGTATGTATGATTAGTTTTATTTTTAAAAAAATTTAAATTTTATTTTAAAGATGTGAAAAATTACTTAATAAATTAAAAAAATAAAGATATGGGAGTACAATTCAGGATTAGATATACAAGTCGTCATCATACAAGTAAAGTTTGGGCCTCCTTTTGGACTCCACTTTGCCTGGTTTGAGATCAGGTAACCTCATTGATGTTGTGTCCACCTCCCCTCTTACCCCAGCAGTATCCCGCTATTGCCAATTCCTTCCCACAGTTTCAACATTGACTTTTCTCTGTCTCCAGTATTGGCCTCCATCCCAAACTTGGCACCAACTTTGTGACAACTTATTGGATATCTCTACTTGGATGTCCCAGTGGCTGTTAAGAGTCAGTAGGGCCAGATGCAGTGGCTCACGCTTAGAGGCCAAGGCAAGGATTGCTTGAGCCCAGGAGTTCAAGACCAGCCTAGGCAACATAGTGAGATCTCGTATCTCAGAAAAAAAAAATTAGCTAGGTGTGGTGATTTGTGCCTGTGATCCCAGCTGCTTGGGAGGCTGAGGCAGGAGGATCACTTGAGCCCAGGAGGTAGAGGCTGCAGTGAGCTGTGACTGTGCCACTGCATTCCAGCCTGGGTGGCAAAGTGAGACTCTGACCAAAAAAAAGAAAGAATCAGTAAGACACAAAATGTTTTAAAATGCACGCTCCGGAGTCTTAGACTGTCTGGGTTTGAACTGAGATCTCCCCTTTATTATGAGCTCTGTGATTTAGGGAAAGCTATTTAACCTCAATAAGTCTCAGTTTTCTTATCTGTGAAAATGGGGATGATAATCGTGCCTACATCATAGGATAGTTACAGATATGACACGTGCATAAAGTTGGTACACTGCTTGGTTTGTTGTAAACACATGTAATTCTTTGTTATTGTTATTATGTCATCTTTACTTTTTAATTCAATGTGTTCTCTCTTAGTTTGATTATTTCTGTTGATAACTTCTCCAAACTTTGACAAGCTATTTGGATACTGGAAGTCAAAAGTCCCAGTCTAACTCTGTCACTAAAGGCTGTGTGACTTTGAGTTAATTACCTAAACTCTCTGGGAATAAAATTTTATCTTGGTAATTCTAGATTGTGCTACATGAACTCTAAAGACTTTCTTGGGCCCAAAACAGCATATGATATGATCTCTTTTCTTAAATTCTAAAATGTTCAGTTACCTTTGATATCTTCCTTCCTCTTACCTTCTTTTTTTTTTTTTTGAGTTGGAGTCTCACTCTGTCGCTCCAACTGGAGTGCAGTGGCATGCTCCCGGCCACCGCAGCCTCGACCTGCTGGGCTCTGGCAATCCTTCAGCCTCGGCCTTCCAAATAGCTGGAACTACAGGCGCGCGCCACCACGACCGGCTAATTTTTTAATTTATTGTAGAGATGAGGTCTCGCCAAGTTGCCCAGGCGGGTCTCGAACCCATGGGCTCAGGCAAATCCACTCATCTCAGCCTCCCAAAGAACGGGATTACAGGCTGAGCCAGCGAGTCCGGCTTCTCTTACCTTCTAACTCCACTTAGATTCCAATTCTTATCAATTTTACCTCCATAGCCTCTCTCATAGCTGATTTCTCTCCATCATGCTCCCCCACCTTATTGCTCTTGTTACAGCTTGTTGGAATAGTTCTGTGGGCTCCCATCAGGTCTCGGGCCATTAAAGTGACTCCCTAGCAAGTCCTCCCACTTTCCTTTCACTTCTTGCAGTGCATTTTATACATACCAATCAAACTCGCCATACTTGCACTTAATTTTTATTCTTTCTCTCTCTCTCTCTCTCTCTCTTTTTAGTTAGGGTCTCACTCTGACACCAAGACTGAAGTGTAGTGGCACAATCACAGCAGCTTCAAACTCTTGGGCTCAAGTGATCCTTCAGCCTCAGCCTCTCAAGCAGTTTGGACTACAGGTACACACAACCATGCCCAGCTAATTTTTTGATTTTTTTGTAGAGACTGTGTTGCCAGGTTGGTCTCAAACTCCTGTGCTCAAGCGATCTTCCTGTCTCAGCTTCTCAAAATGCTAGGATTATAAGTGTGAGCCATTGCTCCTCACCTAATTTTTATTCTCATGCTATATCTAAATCCCACTCTTTTGAAAAGACTAATTCAAATAATAATCTGCTTTTAAAATTTTATCTTTTAATGATCTACTTTGTGAAATTTATGGTTTATACTGGCAAACACCATTATCACACCATTTTTCTTGAATACTAAGCTTATAAAAGATTCTGGTCCTTTTATCAAGGTCGTTGGTGAATCTGGAAATTAAACTGCACATAGGTCAGTTTTCTACTTTTAGAAACAACATTTTTCTTTTTCTCTTTCTTTTTTTTTTTTTGAGTAATAGTCTCACTCTGTCACCCAGGTTGAAGTGTAGTGGCACAATCACGGCTCACCACAGCCTCCTGGGCTCAGGTGAACCTCCTGCCTCAGCCTCCTGAGTAGCTGGGACTGCTGGTGAGCGCCTGGCAAATTTTTGATTTTTGTAGAGACAGGTCTGACTATGTTGCCTAGGCTGGTCTAGGGCTCCCAGCCTCAAGCCATCCTCCTGCCATGGCCTTCCAAAGTGCTGGGATTACGGGTGTGAGGCACTGTGCCTGGCCACTATTATCTTTTTATTTAGCTTTATCTGCCTGGTTACTTTTGGATGCAGCTAACAGGTGCATATGATGTATTTCTCCATAAGGTCAATGAATCCATAATTAATAAATTAATATATTTTCTTTAAATAATTTGCTAATTCTGTGTTATGGAGGCACTTAAACACCTGAGTTTTAGTTTCAGAGCCCGTTTAATTGTTTCCTCCTTGACCAAGAGATTGGTCGCCTAAAAGTAACTTAGGTGGAGTCAAAATTCAATTAACTTGACCATTCCATGCATTGTAACATCATTTCCACAGATGATTTGAGTATTAGAAAACTCATCATTGCTTTCTTTTTTCAATAGTAGCAAAAGATTTTTTTAAAACAGTGAGAATGTAGGAAAGAAAGTAGTTCCTAGTATCTAATATTCTAGACAGAATATTAGATAAGACAGCTGGAGACTGACAGAGTCTTTAAGATGCCATATGATTTCTGTGCATCTGTTTCCTTGTCTAAGAAAGGGGAGAATAGTCATAGATAACATGCCCATGTGTCTTTGGTGAGCTTTAATGGGGACTCATTCAGCAAAACGAGGAAAACATTCGCTTTTTATTATGCTGTTGTTTAATATTATGATGCATTCTAGGATAAAACACATTTTTGTCATTCTATTTACTTGCATCATTTTATCCGCTAAATCTTGAACCAGTAAGTCATTTAGAAATGCACCTTGAAGCATTTCAGTTTAGGTCCTTATTTATATATTTTGTCATTTATAGATAGTTGCATTCAGTTGTGTGGCCTAATATTTCGTCTTTGTCCCTGGTTTAGGTCCACAGAGCTAAAACTCTTGGCATTACCTGAGTGGTAGGAGTGTTTTTTATACTTAGTGAGCTTCTCTGATAACAACTGAGTTATGAGGTGACTTAGGGTAGAGCTACTAGACAGCCTCAAAATGGGACTTGTCACCAGAAAGACCAAGTGATTAGAGATTGGAGGACTGGAGCTTCTAGCCCCACCCACCAGTCTGCAGGAAATTGGGGGAGGGGGCACTAGAGATCAAGTCCTACACCGCCCCCCCAACCCCCCCAGCAAGTGTTGATGCACTTATCAGTTGCTGAATTCATCGAGGTGCTGGGAGGATCATGTGCCTGGGGAGGTCCTGTAAGGTCCGCTGCCTTCATGGCTTGCCCTCTGCGTATCTTCATCTGGCTGTTCACCTGTGTTCTTTGCAATATCCTTTGTGATAAACCAATACACATGTTTCCCTAAGTTCTATGAACCATACTAGCAAGTTAATCGAACCCAAGCAGGAAGTGGTGGGAATCCCAATTTATAGCCAGTCGGCCAGAATTGTAGTGACAACCTGTTGCTTGTGTTTGATGCCTGAAGTGGGGGGTCAGTCTTGAGGGGCTGAGCCTGTTGCTGTGGGATCTGACACTATCACCAGGTAGGCAGTGTCAGAATGGAAATGAACTATAGAACACCCAGTCGGTGTCCACTGGAGAATTGCTCGGTGTGTGAGGGGAAACCCCACATGTCTGGCCCCGAAGTGTTCTGTGAGTGTGTGAGTATAGCAGGAGAAAAAAAAAAAGGTCTTTTCTTCCTATTGCATGTCTCTCATTACACTCAAAAGAGTTCTAAGATTTCACTTGTAAGTGAACTTTAAAGCTAACAAACAAAACAAAAACAAAAATTAGTCTTGTGACAACAGTAGCTCAAAAATAGAACCATAGGCAATGTTCATTGGCAAGACTTACAATTTTTTTTTTATGTGCCAAAATATCTATTTAGGCATAAAATACTATTCAAATTAATTATATGATTTTCTTTCACGTTTTTCTTTTTTAAAAAACTGCAATGTTTTAGAGGGTTATTCCTCTCTTTCAGCACTTGATTTTGGTTCCTTTTTATGTGAAAACCATAGCTCATTGAATCTGTTTCATGTTTTCACTAGCATGAGTATGGCAGAATTTTGGCATAATATACAGATATTTTGATACTTAGAAAGAATTCAAAACAATATTTTAATTAAGTAAATCTTAGGAATAAGAGTGTAATTGTGTTATAAATTAAACAGTAAGAGGGAACTAATAGCTAGGGAACTAATAGCTGGGAATAAGACAGAGGTGTTTCTTGTTGGGTGCTGTGGCTCTTGCCTAGATCTCAGCACTTTGGGAGGCTAAGTGAGAGGATTGTTTGAACCCAGGAGTTCAAGACCAGCCTGGGCAACATAGCAAGACTTCATCTCTACAAAACTTTAAAAAAAATTAGCCAGGTGTGGTGACAGGCACTGTAGTCCCAGCTACCCTCGAACTTGAGGTGGAAGGATCTTCTGAACCCAGAAGATCGAGGCTGAGGTGAGCTGAGATTGTGTCACTGCACTCCAGCCTGGGTGACAGAGTGAGACACCAACTCAAAAAACAAAATGAAACAAAAAATTGAGATGTGTGTGGTGGCATGCACTTGTAGTCCCAGCTACTTGAGGCTGAGGTGGGAGGATTGCTAGAGGCCGGGAGATCAAGGTTGTAGTGAGCTATGACTGCGCTACTACTGTACTCCACACCTGGCAAAAAAGCAAGACCCTGTTTCAAAACAAACAAACAACAACACCCCTCCCCCAAACAAGTGTTTCTCAGTGTGAGTGGCCAGAGGGAGAGCTGGCAGCACTGAGATTAAGATAGCAGGTACAAGCAGGACGACCATTTGGGATTCCAGTACATTACATCGAAGGATGTTGCTTCACATGAAGAATTTGTCTGATGTGAAATTATAAAAAGTGGATTTCTACTTATGAACTACAAATTACAAGTGCTCACCTAATAGAAATGACACAGTGATAGTTGTAATGTGTGTTTTTTTGAGATCTGTAGTACTTGTTAAGCAGGCTAAAATTAGGTCCTACTTAGTGAGCATGTGTAGATGCCAAGCACCTTACTTTTTCTATCTCATGTAATTATCAAGGGTATCCTACTCAATAGATATGAATTCTCTTTCTAACTACCAGTCCCTCTTTTGGTCTTGCTGTTTCCAGATAAACTAGTCCAACTGCTTTCCTTGTGACCAATCAAAGATGAGAGGCAGAAACTGAGAGAAAAGGGAGTTTATTTCTCGAACCAGGTTATAGGGAGACAGGCAGTATCAAAAACCCACTCAAAGGCAGTGCAAACTTAGAGTTTATAATTCATAACCCCTCACCCACCCCCAAAGCTAAATTAACATGACTGAAGATCCTAATCCTCCTTTTACCCACCCTGAGGATGAATTAACAAGGCCTGAGGGCAGTTTCAGCATGACCCAAAATCTCCTAATCTGACGTTTTAAAGTAACTTTTTGGGATTTACAAACACATGAACTTTAAATTTCATAGTTCTTTAAGAAGGGGATAGAAAGTTACAGCAATCCAAGAAGCCACCTTGGTACATTTAGATAAACAACTTGGAATCAAATGTGAGAAGTGTAAGAAACCCCTGTTCCCACAGCTTTGGTTTGTAACACTGCCCCTTCATCTCTATCCTTCATGAGTGTGTAGGCGCCCAGGAAAACAGTCCCTTTGACCTCTGAAGTTTCACTGAAAAATCAACTCACAAAAGGCAGATTAATTGGAGAAAAGGCATACAAATGTTATTAACGTGCTCACAGAGGAATCACAGAGTGATTGCCTATCCCCCAGTGGGGCTCAGAAGCTTATATACAAGGGGGCACCCCCCAATAACTGGAATTTATTTATTGTTAAAAATAGTGTATTTATTCTTACATGTTAAAACTTCAGTCCCCTTCAAAGTCTTCTCTGTTTGATGCAATACAACTATTGAGATGCTTTTTCCACTGCTCAACACAGTTTTTAAACTCATCAATTTCAATGCCTTTTAGTGTTTCTGCTGCTTTCTGTTTCACCTCTTCCATATCAGCAAAGCATTTCACTTTGAGGACTTTTTTCATCTGGAGAAACAAAAAAAAAATCACTCAGGGTGAGATTGGGTGAATAGGGTGTGTGGGGCACATGGATCACGCCATTTTGGGTCAAAAACTGCAGAGCACTCTACGCAGTGTGGGAAGGTTGTTCCTGTAAATCACTCATCATGAAATGGGCACCCACGTTGAAAGAATCTCCAAAAAACATTCACTAAAACCGAATGCAGCCTCTCACAACAACACTAGCTTGTACACTGATTCCAAGGAGTTCCTAGAACACTTACCTAGTGGGGGAAGCCTGTACTATGAGGGGCCTGCCCTCCAAAAAATAATTCTGTTTTCTTTTGGAAGGGTGTCCCCCTTGTACCATACTGGCAAAACAGGTTATGGGAGGGAGAAGAGAAATTCTGTTGAGGGGATTACTAGGAAGAATGAGTGGATCAGGGAACAGAGATTAATTTGTAACTTGTGAAAAGGTCTGTTCAGGTGTGGGTACATTATTGGTCCTACAGGGAGGAGGAGAAGACAAGTGAAATAACCTCTGATTCCAATTCCACCTCCCCCAGCCCCCGATTCACCTATTCTTCACAATGTAGCCAGGGGGTGCTCTTTCTAAAACACATATCTGGCTGGGTGTGGTGTCTCACACCTGTAATCCCAGCACTTTGGGAGGTCAAGGCGATAGGAATGCTTGAGACTAGCATGGACAACGTGGTGAGACCTTGTCTCTCCAAAACATCAAAAAATTAGCCAGACGTAGTGGTATGCCTGTAGTCACAGCTACTGGAGAGGCTGAGCTGAAGGGATTGCCTGAGCCCAGGAGCTTGAGGCTGCAGTGAATTGTGAATGTGCCACTGTACTCCAGTCTGGGTGACAGAGACCTCAACTCAAAACAAACAAACAAGCAAATAAAAAACACAGATCTGATTATGTCATTTCTTTGGTTAAAAAAACTTTCTTATTGGTTATAGAATAGAATAAGTTATTTCACAATCCGCCCTAACATTTTTTCCTCATTGTCTGTGGATATATGCTACTTACTCTGTACTTGACCATGCTTTGTTCTTTCTAACTCTGTGCCTTTGGACATACCATTTTCCTTGCAAGAGCATGCTGGTGAAGTGATACCTATCTTTCTGGGCTCAAATATCACCTCCTCTGTGAAGTGACCTTGAATACTGCTTTCTCTCTCTAAGACAAAATAAATTACTGCCTCCTTTGGTGCCCTAGTAGGGGTGTGCATATCACTATGGTTACTTTCACGATGCTTCACAATACTTAGAAATGTATGTATCTCCCCTATGGGTTAGGAGCTCCTCGAGTTCAGGGACTATGTTTAATTGACCTTTGCATGACCTTATTCAGGGCCTCTGGTTCCTTATTTGATACATGGAAATAACTCAAGGAAGTGATTTTATTCTATCATAGAAGACAAGGCAGAGGTGGAAGGATGGCACTGTAGGAATTCCTTAAGCTCACTCTTCAAGCGAAAGGCATTGAAATTTAATTGCAAAGTACAACCCATGGTGCTCTTTTCATTCACACTTTAGGAAATAATAACTATTCTTCTGCAAGGATTGCATTTATTTTTATTAAAAAAGGGACACAGTGTTTCTTTAATTAAGCAGTTTTCCTCCTGTGTCTAAAATCAAGTACAATTTCCCCTTTAAGATCAAATGAACTTTGAGAGAAACACAATTGATATAAAAGCATCTGTTAAAGTGTGTGACGCAGAGTGGGTGCCGAGCAACAAAGTTCATAGAGAGAAAGAAGAAGATCGGGAGGGAGAGACCCAGCAGTGCAGAGCAAGAATCTTAGGTGCTGCTGCCAAACAAAGATCAATCAGAACTAAAGAGGAAATGACTCTGAAGTGTGGAGTTATTTTAGAAATTACTTAACAGGGATGCTATTCTAAAAAAGTGAAGTATTTCTGAAGAGTTTGTGTGCCATTATTTCCAAGCTTCATTGTTTTTGCAGAAATGCTGAATGTCAAAACTGGCATCCAATTATGTCTGCTTCAGTAGTTTTGGGGGGAATATGCTCAGAGGACCCCGGAATTCCCTGGCAGGGGCAGCCCGTGGGTGTTGCTGAAGCAGCCTCTTAGGCGTGTGATGCTCTCTGTTGTCCACCAAAGAACTTCCTTTTTCTTGTAGAGATGGGATCTTGCTATGTTGCCCAGGTGGTCTCAAATGTCTGGCTTCAAGCTATACCTCCTGCATCAGCCTCCCAGAGTGCTGGAATTATAGATGTAAACCACCATGCCCTGACTCCACCAAAGAACTTGTACTTTATTTTATAAAGGAGATTTCTGGGTACAAGTTTGTCAGGTGCAATGGCTCATACCTATAATCCCAGCACTTTGGGAGGCAGAGATGAGAGGATTGCCTGAGCCCAGGAATTTAAGACCAGCCTGAACAAAAGTCTCTACAAAAAAAAATAAAAGTCAAAAAGTTAGCCAGGCGTGTTGGCACACACCTGTAGTTCCACTTACTTGGATGGTTGAGGCAGAAGGATTACCTGAGCCCAACAGGCAGAGCTTGTGGTAGCTGTGAGCAGTGAGCATTCCACTGCACTCCAGCCTGGGCGACAGAGTGAGACCCTGACTGAAAAAAAAAAAAAAAGGAAAGAAAAGAAAATTAGGAATTTGTTTTAGGCATATTTAAAAGGTGACAAAAGACACTGCTATCATCAGTGACTGAGAGGGAAGAGGGAGGCTTAGAAGCTGAATTGAGTGATTCTGAGACATCTCAGTAATGTTAAGGAGAGATGATGTCATTCGACATAAGTGGCATAAAAGGGATCATCTGCAGTTCAAGAATTTAAGGAAAATTTAAAATGAGGAGATAGGAAAAGAAAGAATATTAAAGAAGGAAGACTAAATACTATCATGGGAAAAGGAAGTCAAATAATAGATGAAACGAGTCTAAAGAAACACAACTTAGTCTGAAACAAACTTCCAGTAATGTTATGAGGGAAAGACTAGACCAGAGAAATTAGTACTGAAAAATAAGCACAGAAAACTCATGGATGTCTTGCCTAAAATTAACACATAGGAATGTAATCCGAGAAAGATATGTCCTAGCATTTTACCAGGTAATAGCAGAGGAGTAAATAATGCAGTCATTAATATTGCAAGATTAAACTTCTCTCTTGTTTTGGGGGGAATTAGAACGAATTCATGCAGAATAAAGCAATTACCACACATGAGCTCTAGTTCAGGTTCCCTGCCTCCCGATGGCATGCACGGCTTTGTGCCATGAAATCAGAGTAGACAAGACTCAGGCGTGTCATTGGAATCCAGCAAGTTGTGAACCATACGTTTCAGGGCAGAAGGGATGCTTTTTCAACTTCAGGAATGAATTCAGGAAGGCTTCGATTTAGCATAAAGAGAATTTTCACATTAAAAAGACCAAGTTGGAAGTTACTAGCACCGATGAAAAATGTATCATTTGTGTGTGTATGTGTGTGTGCGTGCGCCACAGTGAAATAAAAATGGACTGGAGCATGGAAAGTAATTTACCCATTTAAAGATACAATTGTTTCATTAATATTTACTTATACCTGATTAAATATTCATGATGGCTTGCCTTCCCTCCGTGTCTAACAGTGTTGCATTCATGGCCATCTGCACCAGCTCAGCACACGGGAGGTCTCAATTAGCGATTCAGGCTGACAGTGGACTCTCAGCCAAGGGGCCCTTACCCAGCAATGGGCTGAAGACCGATGATGAGTTTGTCTGTGGGCATAAGCAACAGTGAGACAGACTTGCCCTGGGCTGCTATTCCAGTAGAGCTGAGGCTACAATATCACAGTCCCCTCAAGGACACAGAGAGGATGATTTTAGGAATGTCTAAATAAATATGGGCAAGTGATAAATCTCTGCCTAGGGTCCTTGCTATCCTGCGGGGAGCAGTACTCAAGGTGTGAACAGGACTGGAATTGGGGTTCTTGACACCTAGCACCATGCTCCCATCTGCCGCTGTGAGGTTGGGCAGCAGATGACCCAGTTTATAATCTTAATTTAACAATCTGTAAAACAGGACTGGGGCCAGATGCAGTGGCTCACACCTGTAATTCCAACACTTTGAGCAATCAAGGCAGGAGGGTTGCTTGAGCCCAGGAATTTGAGATCAGTTTGAGCAACTGAGTGAGACCCCCTATTAAAAAAATAAAGAAAACAATACTGGAAGTGTCTCCCTCTGAAGGAGGTGCTGGGAAGGCAGCTACACACCCCAGCTCTTTCATGGAAACTACAGCATGGGTTCATCTTGTATTGTAATTACCCATACCGTGTTTATGTCTTCTTTAAACTGCAAGCCTCTGGAGAACACAGACTATGCTGTGTTCACTGCGGTCTTCCAAGAACCTAGCTAGGATATTAGCTAGTCAATACTGCAACTATTTTTTTCAATCGTTCAGCCTTTGAGGAGGCTATGGTTTACTATTAGGACATGATATATGTATATATTTTTTTGAGTTGAGGTCTCACTCTGTTGCCCAGACTGGAGTGCAGTGGCATGATCATGGCTCACTGCAACCTCCAGCTTCTGGGTTTAAACGATCCTCCTGCCTCAGCCTCCAGAGTAGCTGGGACTACGGGCACATGCCACCACTCCAGGATAATTTTTTGATTTTTGTTGACGAGGACTTTCTATGTTACTAAAGCTTGTCTCAAACTCTTGGACTTAAGCAATCCTCCTGCCTTGGCCTCCCAAACTGCTGGGATTACAGTTGTGAGCCACCATACCCAGCTCTTGTTTTTAAATAGACAGCTTAGTCACTCAGACTGGAGTGCAGAAGCACAATCACAGTTCACTGAAGCTTCGAACTCCTGGGCTCAAGTGATCCTCCCACCTCAGTTTCCCAAGTAGCTAGGACTGCAGGCATGAGCTACCACACCTGGCTAATTTTAAAATGTTTTTTTGTCAGGTCTCACTATGTTGGGCTGATCTTAAACTCCTGGTGTCAAGCAAACCTCTTGCCTTGGCCTCCAAAATGGCTGAGATGACAGATGTTAGCCACTGTGACCAATCAGAACATGGTATTAAAAGTGGCTGACAGTTCTGTTCATTGTGTGAAAGTAAGTCCACTGTGGAGGTGTTAACACACAATGCCTGAATAACACTGCTTTCCACTATTAAAAATCAAATGCTAGCTTTTTTTTCTTCTGGATTTCTGTTAGACTCTTCTGAAACAGAGTTGAGAGTAGCATAGAACCATGACATTTGTGGTAGGCAGAGAATAACACTGCCCCCTCCTCCCCAAGCATGTCCATATGCTCATCCCCAGAACCTGTGAACACGTTACCTCACATGACAGAAGGGACTGTTTGGACCTGGTTAAGGTGAAGAAGGATTTTGGTGGGGGAGATTATCCTGGATTATTCTGGTCAATCCAGTGTAATCATATGAGTCCTTACAAAGGGAAGAGGAAAGCAAAAGTGTTGGCCAGAAGATGACTTTGAAGATGGAAAAGACACACCAGTCAAGAGTGTGAGTAGTCCCCTGAAGCTGGGATCTCAGTCCTACAGTCATAAAGAACCAAATTCTACCAACAATCTGATTTGAGCAGGAAACAGATTCTCTCCTAGAACCTCCAGAAAGGTAAGGACTGCCAACACCTTAATTTTAGTCCAGTGAGACTCCTACTGGACTTCTGAACCACAGAGCTATAAAGATAGCAAATTTGTTGGCAGAGTGCAGTGGTTCGTGCCTGTAATCCCAGCACTTTGGGAGGCTGAGGCAGGAGAACTGCTTGAGCCCAGGAATTTCAGACCAGAGACTATCCTAGGTAACATAGTGAGACCCCATCTCTGAAAAGAAAGAAAAATATTTTTTTAAATTATAAAAAAAAATCTGTGTTGTTTTACATCACTAAGTTGGTGATAATTTTTCAGAACAGTGACAGAGAACTAATACAGCATCTCTGACTAACAAACCATACTTGCCAATAAGCTTTCAGATCCTCCAGGGATTTTAACAGCATCGGGGCTGTACTTAGACATTTACTAGTGGTCAGGATGAAATCAAAGTGCAAACGAGTTGTTCTTTCTTCTCCTCGGAAAGTGGCATCACGCTTTCCTTTTTACTGCCATCTGTTTGGAAGCTCTTTGGACTCCCATTTGGTTTAAGTAGGGGAGCAGGACATAAAACCTGATTTTTAATTGGTATGATTTAGTCTGTTTCAGCAAATGTCTCCAGAGCTATGTCATGTGCAAAGTGAAATCACCTCTATGCTGTGTCTTTAAAAGCTGGGGAAGTGCAGAGAGCCGCAGCAGCAGTCAATACCAATTTCCACATCTGGATCAATACCATCGGATGGCTCTGTAGCTGCAAAGATTGTTTCACACACAGGCTCAGGGAAAGGGAGGGCTGCCGAGAGAAAGGGAATTGGTTTTAATGATTTCATG
Organism: Tarsius wallacei; assembly: GCA_963574415.1. NCBI lineage: Eukaryota > Metazoa > Chordata > Mammalia > Primates > Tarsiidae > Tarsius > Tarsius wallacei. Next base: position 21,694 of record CAUYQG010236312.1, on the reverse strand, counting down.
GCTTTGAGTATTCCCTTTCTCCCTCTTTTCTTTAAAAGAAATAAATACATAAAATTAGAAACCAAATTTACGAACCTGTCAGTCCACATCAAATCTAGCTTCTTTCCCTGACCTGTCACCAAAAGTGGCATCCAATCTAGCAAATAGCCTCTTCTTTGTGGGGGGTTATACGTGTTGAAGAAAAGGAGTGATCACACTGTCTGCCATGATGCAATAATAAAAACGCTTTGTATGTACAGCAGGCTTCTCCTCAAGGACTTTACAGGCAGTTCCAGGAGCTACAGATAGAGAAACAAGGACCAGCAACCTGTTTACCAACAGCCACAGAGAAAAAGCTGACATAGGAACTTCTAGATTGTATCTGTGTGCATATGTTTGAACAACATGGGACTAAATTTTTTCTGAGGTGCTTTCCTCGCAGCCGGACTTTTCAGTTCTGGGGCTGGAGTCTCCCTCATGAGTGGGGTTGGAAGTTGTTTTTCACAAGGCACGGTTGTGGGGCTGCAAGGGAATGTGACTGCCTTTGAAGCAGCAAGGGAAAGGCCAGGACCTGATGCCGTGAGCTTTGGGGAAAGCTTTCCCAGCTGGTCAGGGTCCCGACCATTTCTCCTCCTGGATGTGGGCCCAGCTTTGAGGTCCCGACAAACATGCTGTGCTGCCACCGAGTCCATGAGCTCACCTCCAAAGAAGGCTGACCCTCGATCCGCGAAGGCAAAATCACCGGCAGGATGAGCCAAACAAAGGAATAAATATGTCCCCTCTGGGCCCTGACATAATGGAGAAGCTTAATCCTCAGCTTGGTAAATGCCACAGCCACAACCGTGACCAGCTCAATCTTTAAGGCAGATCAAATGACTGTCAGGGATGGTTCTGTGCAAGTCCCAGCTGGAGGCCAGGGGGGTTTCAGGAAAGCCTGACTTTTCTGTACCGCAATTATGAAAATTCTCTTCCTTGGCATCATCACTGGCCTTTTCTTCAACTTTACAGTGTTACAAAGCATTGCTTATTCATGATCTCAGTACTCCTCACAGCACCCTGTGAATTTGATCCCGTTTTCATGACTGAGGCTTAGACAGAGAAAGTCCCATGGTCAGGGAGCCAATCGCTGAAGTGGCTTGGGGTTTCTGACTTTTACAAGCCACAATCTTTCAGCTCATAGTTTGTCTCTTTTCATCTGACCTGGGGCCTTTGTGACCTCAAGGTAACTGCCTTCTAGACTAGACTCAACACTCGTCTGGCTTGCTCTTACAGTCACCTGAGGTCTGACTGACGTACTTCAGCCCCGTCCCACACAGGTTCAGCCCCAGAGGTGCTGGGAGTTGAACATTTATCACACCTAACCACTTAAAAAAACATAAACTGGTTATTTTGAAATCATGAAGATACAGGCACTCTTGGTGGTGCTATCTGCCAAGTTGATGGTAAATATGTCGGTGTATTTCTCGCCAATTCACAGCACGTGAGTGAGAGTGATGTCTGAAGTTAAGAGGCAGTTGTTGGCCATTAGAACAAAGCAAGTAGACGGCTCCATCAATGGAAATAAAACTGTCCTAGTATTATATCACAAGTCCTGGAGCCAGGAAGTCAAATTCAAGCTCAGACCCCAATTCAGTTGCCTTAAAAAATCAGACACAAATTTCTGCTCACTCACCATTTGGGCATATATTAATTTTTACCTCTTCATTGCTGCTGAAAATTTTTCAGAGAAGAACTCAAGTTTGGCTAATCAATCCAAGTTAATGACTTTGATATTGAAACCCTGGAATCCAGCTAGCAGTCATTAAACCAGAAAATAGTAGCAAAGAAATAAAGAAAATATTCAGAGAAACTTGTTACTATTGCTATATAAATTAAAAACAAATCTTCACATCCACCAATCTCAAAGGGACATTTCTGAGGATGAAATAATTGAACTCCACATGCCTTACCTTGACTTGAAAGTGAGTCATCCCAGCACATCTCTAAGTAGCTGTCAGTTACTATTATTTCCACCATGCAGAGAAGGAAGTCGGGGTATCTTACAGAGGTAGGGTGCCTAACTCACAGCCACATGGCAAGTTGTGGGTAAAATTAGAATAGGAATCCCAGCCAACTAATCTGTGGTTATGGAATCAATCTGCCAAATGATGCAAGATGTAATTAAATAAACGCCTATGCACATGGTGCTGTGCATTTAGTAGGCACTCAATAAATTTCATGGCATGAGTGAGTGAGAACAAAATGCAAAACAAATATGTTACACTATGACCCCAACCAAGTGTGCCATATTAGGACCCTAAAGAAAGAGGGTTAGAACTGGCATACACAGGAAAATCCTAGAGGGACAGGATCTACATCTAATGCCCACTCTGTTTCCTTTCCTGAGGACGGGATCAGATTGCCCATCAATCCTGGCTGATTCCTCTCTGTCCCAGTTATTGAGCAAACATATACAAGTGAGCTTTTGTTCAATGCATGTTAAGGACTGACTGCTTCTCTCTTCTGAAACTTCAGAGAAGTAGGACCACCAGGAAAATAATAATTTAAACTCAGATTTGTAAACATGCCGCGTCTTTTTCTTTTTAATGGTTAGTTTCATGTTTCGTTGTGTTTTAACAACTGCCTTAAACTATATGGCTGTTATTATCAGTTACACACACGTGCAAAATTATAAGTTCCTTGAGGGACAGACAGATCATGATATATTCGGTGTGAATCTCTCCTGGGGGATGCCATAAATACCCATTGGCTTCAAGAATAAATTCGAGGCCATCTAATGACATTTCTTTTTCTTTCTTTCTTTTTTTTTCTTGAGTCAGGGTCTCACTCTGTCACTCAGGATGGAATGGAGGGGCACGATCACAGCTTACCGTGGTCTCAACCTCCTGGGCTCAGGTGAGCTGTCCACCTTAGCCTTCTGAGTAGCTGGGAATACTGGCAACTGCCACCATGTCCGGCTAATGTTTTGATTTTTTTTTTTTTGTAGAGATGTGGTCTCACTACATTGCCCAGGCTGGTCTTCAACTTCTGGACTCAAGCAATCCTCCTGCCTTGGCCTCCTAAAGTATTGAATTCTAGGTGTGAACCACCATGCCTGAATGATATTCTTTAAACAAACATTTTGAAAACTCCCCTTTTATCTGTAAATATGGGGAAGGGGGGACTGACTTTTTTTATCTTCTTTTCACGAAAAAGGGGTTCCTTGAAATTTCTGCCTCGTAAATAATAATTTCCTCAACCAGACATGGGGTGGTTGACCAGAAATGCTGCCCGTGAAGAGCAAATTACCTCTAATTGTGAGAAGGGTGATCATTATAACCTAAAATAAAAGAAGGGCTAGAGCTCTCTGGAAAACTAAAACTATGGGAAGAAAAGCATTCTGCTTGTTCTTCCCCAACCAGAAAGTTTTGAGATCTCCCTGCTTATCACCTGTGTCCTGGTGAACATTGTATAATGACTATTCTTCATTAGGCTTAAGTGGGAGTCATTTAATAACCAAAAGGGAAGGAAAAGTCACTGAATTTAGCTGTTAGCCATAAGATTTTGTTTTGTTGGGTGCTTTATTGGAAGATTTATGGGAGCTTTTTATATCTGCTTTTATTGTTTCATAATCAAACTAATAGCTGTTACTTGATTTGGGCTATATTGGGGTGAACGTAAAGCAAACATCAGGAAGAATTAAATACAGCGTCGGCAGTCTGAGAATGTGAGTGCAGCCAGGAGACTTTTTGTAAAATAACAGTGGCATTTTCAATGGTTATCCAGCATTTTGTGCTCTTCTCAATTCTTGCTCAGTGAAGATTAATTTAGTGGAGATTTACCAACTCTTAGAGGAAAGCCATAATGATTTCAGAAATGTATTGCCTTCCAGGGCTCTCCAGCTGAGTTAACGCTCCAAACCTCGTTCTCCAGAAGAATGGGCAGCAGAGTGAAGGTAGGAATCCCAGTGGAAGAACAAAGTGAGCCCAGGCACAGTTGGCTGAAGTCCACATGGAGAGTGGCTTATTTTTAACCAGGCAGCTAGGATCCAAGGAATCTATGACTTGGAATCTATTTGTGGAAATGTCCTATATCATAGTGAAAGAGTTTATGAGACCTCACTGCCCTGGTCCTGTCCTGCCCAACACTCAAGAGACTAGCTAGAATATTTGGTTCCCAGTTTCACAATCCCCCAAGCCTCTTCAGCCATTGCCTTCCTTGACCATGAGACTTTCTCTGTCTAAGCGTCAGTCATGGAAATGAGATCAAAGGCACAGGGTGCGGTGAGGAGTACTGAGATCATGAAGAGGCGATGTTTTGTAACATCATAAAGTCGAATAAAAGGCCAGCAATGATACCAAGGAAGAGAATTTTCATAATTGCTGTACAGAAAAGTCAGGCTTTCCTGAAAACACCTGGCCTCTAGCTAGAACTTGCACAGAACCGTCCCTAACAGTCATTTGATCTGCCTTAAAGATTGAGCTGGTCACAGTTGTGGCTGTGGCATTTACCGAGTTGAGGATTAAGCTTCTCCATTATGTCAGGGCCCAGAGGGGACATCCTGCCAGTAAGTTTGCCTTCCCTGAGTGAGGGGCAGCCTTCTTTGGAGGTGAGCTCGTGGCCCTGTGGCAGCAGAGTGTGCTCACTGGAATTTCACAGAGGGTTGTAGAGGGGAAGGGGGAGAAGAGAGGGAGGTAAATTAGGAGATTTGGCCAGGGAGGACTTTGCCGTGATAAGGATTTTGAGTTTCTCTCTTTGTGATTTGGAACCCACTGGAGGGTTTTGATCAGGTGAGCAATGTGGGACAGAAGGGCACTTGTGGAAGGGAGACTGGTTTGGAATATGTTGCACTAGTTCTTGGGATGGATATGGCAAGTTGGACCAAAGGCTAACAACGGAGATGGTGAGAAGTAGCTAGATCTGGGACATATTTTGAAGGTCAAATCAATAGGATTTGATGGATTAGAAATTGAATGACTCTAAGGGCTGTGGCTTTAGTCACTAATGCCATCTGCTGATGCTAAAAGAGTTGGAAGGAGTATATTTGCAGGAGGCAGGCCATCATGAGTTTAGTTTTGGACCTATTGCAGTTATATAATCAAGTGGAGATGCCAAGAAGGCAGGTCAATAAATATGTCTATTGTTGAGAGGAGAGTTTGGAGCTGGAGATGCAAATTTAGGTGGTATAAACATATAGATAATGTAAGTCTATGGTACTAGGTGAGACTACTTTGGCAGGATTGCAGCTGGAAAAAAAGAGGCACCAGGAGTGAGTCCTGGAGCAGTTCAATGTCAGGAGGAAGAAGAAGAGGAGGAAGAGATAGGAAGGGAGACAGAGAGAGGTAAGAAGCAAAGTGAAAAATGTGGGGTTGTAGAAATTAAGTGAATTTTTTTAATATAGTGAGCCATGATATGCTAACCTATGCCCATTGCTACTGATAGGTAAAATAAAGCAAGACGGGGAATTGATCATTGGAATCGGCCACTGGTGGCTGCAATGATTAATTTTATGTATCAACTTGATTGAATTAAGGGATACCCACATAGTTGGTGAGACATTATTTCTGGGTGTGTCTGTGAGTGTTTCCAAATGAGATTGGCATTTGAACTGAGTACAGAAGACCTGCCCTCCCAGTATGTTTGGGCACCAGATAGTTGGCTGGGGGCCCAGATAGAACAAAAAGGCAGAAGATAGGTGAATTCACTCTCTCCTGAAGCTGGGACATTTCTTCTCCCGCCTTTGAACATCAGAAAACCAGGTTCTTTGGCTGTTGGACTCAGGGACTTGTATAAGTTCCCTTCCCTCCAACCAGGTTCTCAGGCCTTCAGCCTTAAAGACAGTTACACAATTGATGTCCCTGGTTCTGAGACCTCCAGACATGAACTGAGCCATTATAACAGTTTCTTCAGCTTGCCAACAGCCTATTATGGAACTTCTCAGCCTCCACAATGACATGAGCTAACTCCCTACTAAGTCCACTCTCCTCTCTCTCTTTCTCTCTCTCTCTCTCTCTATCATCTATCTATCTATACACACACACATACGTATATATATTTATATATCTTATAAGTTCTGTTACTCTGGAGAACCATGACTAACACATATTTTGGAACCAGGAGTGGTTCTAGAGAAACAGAATTTTAAGAACTTCCATACCTAATTGGTATGGAAGTTTCTGGAACTGGTTTTCCAATCTGATTAGACCAAAAAATGTTGAGGACTCTACTTACAATAGTACAGACAGCATGGATAGTCCGTGGTGTGAACTGTTTATATGCAACCTGCATTGGATACTCCTAATCAGTCACTTATAAGAGGCAAGGAACTTGGTGATTCTGTATGTGATACTTTCAAACGTTTATGGAAAACTAAGGAATACAATGACGTTGGTTGGCTGCTCCTAATGTAGCTGGATAAAATGATGAAAAAAAAAAGATGGACCAGAGATTCAAATTCCAGGTTCTGGCTCCACATATGTAAAGAGCTTCTCTGAGGGGGGACCCAAAAGACCCTTATTTTATTTATTAAAACATTGTGTATTTATTCTTACATATTTAAACTTTAGTCACCTTCAAAGTACTCTTCACTTGATGCAATACACCTATTGAGACATTTTTTCCACTGCTCAAAACAGTTTTTGAACTCATCAATTTTGATGCCTTTTAGTGCTTCTGCTGTTTTTTGTTTCACCTCTTCCACATCAGAAAATGTTTCCCTTTGAGGATTTTTTTCATTCAAGAAAACCAAAAAAAAAAAAAAAAGTTGCTCAGAGTGAGATCAGGTGAATAGGGAGGGTGGGGCACGGAGGTCATGCCATTTTGGGTCAAAAACTGCTGAACACTCAGTGTGGTGTGGGCAGATGCATTATCATGGTGGAAGAATTAGTCACCTGTTTGCCAGGACTTGAGACATTTTCTGCAAATTTTGATGCAACTTTCTCAAAACTTCCCGATAAAAACTTTGATTTATGGTTTGATCAGAGGAAGACATTCCAAGTGTACTATATACTACAAAAGGCCTTCCCTCCAAACAGATAATTCTGTTTTTTTTTTTTTTTTTTTTTGTATGTGCCCTAAAGGAGAATTTGCTCTCCTGTAGCTCAGGGCTGAAATTGATGAAAATCAAACACAAGCACTCATCATGTGATTGACTGAAGTTGGATTCTCAGTCTCTAAGGGCATCCACTGTTAAAGTGAAAGCATCAGTTGGGAAAGAGTGGGATCCCTTAAGTGGAATGAAGATGCGTGGGAAAACCATGATGAAGCTGGGAATACTGAGCTCTTTCATTCAGATGGGTCTTTTCTGTCAGTGGAGGCAGTCTCCCATCCCCAATGGTAGTGGCTTCCTCACCCTCAGCAGTATTGGCCTTTCCACCATTGTTTAAGGGAAATGACCCTGTGTTGCTTTAGAAGACAGTAATGGCCTTCCCTGAGACAGTTGCCAAGGGAGACACTGTAGATTCTTCTTATGTCCTACCCTCCCACCCCTCTAGAAACAACTAGACCTACAACCAGACTCATGCCCCATAAGTCCCTAAAGGTGAGGTAAAAAGTGCGATCATGGGGAGGTGAGCTACACTCCATAAGGATGATTTGAGTTTTCGACATATGCAAGCAGAAGTCTGAGGGGTGTGCCGGAATGGATATCAGAGGTATGGGATGGCCAGGCATGGTGTCTCATGCCTGTAATCCCAGCACTTTGGGAGGTTGAGGTGGGAAGATTACTTGAGCCCAGGAGTTTGAGACCAGTCTAGGCAGCATAGTGTAGTGATCTTTTTTCTACAAAAACAAATTTAAGAAATTAGTCAATTGCATCTGTAATCCCAGCTACTTGGGAGGCTGAAGGAGAAGGATCACCTGAGCACAGGAGATCAAGGCTATGGTAAAACATGGTCATGCCATTGCACTCCAGCCTGGGCAACAGAGTGATACTCAAAAAAAAAAAAAAAAAGAAAAAAGAAAGAAAGAAAGAAAAGAAAAGGTATGGGATAATGGAAGAAACATAAAGTTGGATCAGGCCAAACTGATGAAGATCGGCCCACTAAGTAGAGATTCTGTATTTGATGTTGCAGCTCCAGGAGTTAGAAGGGGCTCTGACAGTTTGGTTGCTTGGCTGGCTGAAACATGGACCAAAAGGTGGCCCACTTTCTCTGGAGAGCCCTCATTACTACAGGAACCTTGGCCAGAGTAGTGTCTGTAGAATGGATTCAAGAGGTGAAGGGGGTGAGGAAGTGGAGACAGCATGATGGACAATTCTTTTGAAGGGTTTTGTTCTAAAGGGGAGAAGAAGCCTGGCTCGGTGGCTCAGCCTGTAATCCCGCACTTTGGGAGGCTGAGGTGAGTGAATTGCCTGAGCCCGCGGGTTCGAGACCCGCCTGGGCAACTTGGCGAGACCTCATCTCTACATTAAATCAAAAATTAGCCAGGCGTGGTAGCGTGCGCTTGTAGTTCCAGCTACTCGGAAGGCTGAGGCGGAAGGATCGCCGGATCCCAGCAGGTCGAGGCTGCAGTGGCCGGGCCGGCCACTGCACTCCAGTCTGGGCGACAGAGTGAGACTCCAACTCAAAAAATAAAAATAAAAAATAAAGGGAAGAAGAGAAGAAAGTTCTTAGAAGGTGGTAGGTATGTGATCAAAGGAGAGTTTCTTTTTAAAACATGTTTACGTATTTTTGGGACGATTCAGTAAGGAAGTAGAGATTGAAGCTACGTGAGAAAGAGGAAGTGATGGCAGGAGCAAAGTTCTTGTGTGGACCTGATCCAGGGCGCCAGGAGAGGGTTTGACACAGTCGCAGTCAGTGAATGATAAGGTTGGAATTTAAGACTGTCTGACAGTAGAGCCAACAATTATAACTACTACGCAGGCTGCCTAGATCCATCGTTTAAAATATTTTGAAGCAGCAAAATAAACAAACAAAAAACAGTCTTAAAATTCGTGGAAGTTGAGGGGGGAGACCAGGAGCTTGCTAGCTCGGTTGCCCAGCTCCTCTAGTGTCTGCTGCTGTGATACGGCACCGTATACCGGTGGCTTATAAACAACAGACATTTATTTCTCACAGTCCAGGAGCTGGATGTCTGAGACGAGGATGCCAGCATGGCTGGGTTCTTCCGAGAGCCCTCTTCCAGGATGCAGACTGCCCACTTATTGTGTCCTCACATGGTGGAATAGCTCTCTGGCATCTTAATCCCATCCATGAGGCGATACTCTAAACAACTCCCTAAGGCCCCCCCACCTTCTGAACCATCACATTGAAGATTAGATTTTAATATGAGAACTTCAGGAAGGCTACAAACATGCAGTCCATAACACCCTCCACTCTCCCAAAACCCTTGAAGCAACATCTCAGAACTCTGAGACCCCAGGGAATATAGGCCAAAAAGCTGTGGCCTAGATAACCTTTTTACCCTTGAATCCCTAATAATGCGACTGGATGGTCCTTAAATCTCCTCCCTGTTTAGGACACTGGTTAGGTCCATCTACTCCAGCTCTGTGACAACAGCCAAAATGAGTGGAACGAAAGAATAAAAATATTTGCTTCCTACTGACTCAGGCGCCACTCCCCCCACTTCCCCAGAAAACAAAAACCTGAGAAGTCATTTACAAAACAAGGCATCCTCAGGGAGATGGCAATCTTGTTAACAGTTTAGGCTTGTCTGCATGAACATCTGTTTTAATAGCACATCTGCATGGGTGTAGTACTTAGCAGGGTGACCTAGGTTTTGTCTTAGAGAATTTAATGGATTTTTCCTTTCTTGTTTTAAAGCCCTTTCCCTATACAATTAGTCAGTTGAAAGTGAAATCGTTCTGCTCCGTCTTGAAACAGAAGATCAATACTGTTGGGTGATGCAGTGTGTGAAGTCCCAGGTAGCAGCCATAGCTAATGAAGCAGTGGATAAGTGATTTCACTAGTGTCTGAGCTCTGGCTCCAGGAAGAAGCACAGGAATGCTGCCCAAAGGGCCACTCTGCCAAAAAGGAGTAATGGGGGCGGATCCTGACTGAGACAGATGCAATGTAAAGCCAGATATGGGGGAGAGATGCACAGCTAGCCGTGGAGAGTCCAGGGTAGAGGATCACACAGTCCTGGCAGCTGGGTATCAAAAAGGGTATAAACACAGTGGCTATATCTCTAGTGAAACATTCCATTTGACTATTTATTCATTCATCTAGTCAAGGAATACTTACTGAGTATCTATTGTGTGCCAAGAAACTTATGAGGTACTGGGAAGGTAAACATGACATAATCCTTGCCCAAAAGAAGTAAACTGTCCAGTGGGTCAATGGAAATGAAATTGAACTTGATAACTATAAAACACTGGGGGCACATTCAATGATGGAGATATGTACATGGGTTATTCTTATTCCATATTTCAATACTCTCATCTCATTTTTTCTTAAATTAATTCCCTAAAAGGAGAACTTGAAGAGTGTTTATTTGACTCGGTGACAACTCTTTCCATGTCTAGCATACAGAAGGAGCCATATAAGTATTGCAATTGAAATCAGATAGCTGTTTTTACTTGTTTTCTCAAGCATTGTTTCATAAGTTCCTTAGAATAACCCTTCAGAAAAGATAGAACTAAGTATTATTATCCTGTTTGTCTAACAGAGTAATAACACATCAGAAATGATGTTTATCAGCTAATTCCCATTATGGCATCAATAACTAATAAGTGCACAGTGTGTGGCCAATCCAGAAATCTATGCATTTTTAACACGGGTCAGTGTCCTTACTCAGAGGCCTGACTCAGATCTGAATTTCAGATAAGGCATCAATCACAAGCTAATATTTTGTGGGTGATGGAGAATTGCTTGGCATCCCTCAAATTACACCATAAAGCCCCAGTTGCCATGGACAATACAGTCATGCACCGCATAAAGACGTTGCGGTCAACAACAAGCCCTTTAAACAACAGTGATCCCAAAAGATTATAATGGAGCTGAAAAATTCCTATAGCCTAGTGATGCTGTAGCCATTGTAACATCATAGTGCAATGCAGCACTCATGTACTTGTGATGCTAGTGTAAACATACCTATTGTATTGCCTGTCGTGTAAAAGTATAGCACATCCAAGTTACATGCAGTACATAATGTTTGATAATAACAAATGACTATGTTACTGGATTATGTATTTACTGCACTATACTTTTTATTTCTCTTGTTATTTTAGAGTGTATTCCTTCTACTTATATATAAAAAAGTTAACTGCAAGGCAGTCTTAGGCAGGTCCTTTAGGAAGTGTTGCAGAAGACGACATTGATATCATAGGAAATGACAGCTCCATGTATATTATTGCTTCTGAAGATCTTCCAGTGGAACAACATGTGGAGGTGGAAGACAGAAATGTTGATGATCTTGAACCAGTGCAGGCCTAGGTTAATGTGTATTTTTATGTCTTAGCTTTTAATAAAAAAGTTTATAAAAAACCTATACAGATGTACCATTTTAAATCTTTTATACCATATTTTTACTGTACCTTTTCTATGTTTACTATTGTGTTACCAAGTACCTATAGTATTCAGTACAGTAACATGCTATGCAGATTTGTAGCCTAGGAGCAATAGATTGTACCATCAAGCCTAGGTGTGTAGTAGGCTACACTAGCTAGGTGTGTGTAAGTCTACCTTATGATGTTTGCACAACAGTCTAAGAACGCATTTCTCTGAACACACTCTCATCATTAGGAAACACATGACTATCCTCCTTTTCTTGGCAGGGAATGGGTGTAATCTATGGAGGCAGAGGGAAAGGGCTCAGTCCCCTCGGTGTCATGTCTTGGGTGCTGGAGGTTTCCTGTCTGCTGATTCTATCCTTAAGTGCAAGGACACCTGCCTAAAAAAAGAAAAAAAGAAAACACAGGCCTTTACTTTATAGGCTTCAACAAAATTTTCACAAGGATATGTGAGAATCAGATCCCTCTTCCTTTTTAAGATATTTTTATCCATATTTACTTGGGAAGCTGCAGATTAAGCACTTCTCCAAGACCACGTGACTAGGAACTGAGATTTGAAATAAGAGATCTAATTCCAAGAATGATGCTCTATCTGTAATCTGGACCAAATCTTTAAAAAGTTGACTAGATCACGTCTGGGGATTAGATCGTGCTGGAGTTCTGGGTCTGGCTACCTTTTAATGAAAAACTCAACTCCTCAAGTGTGAACTGGGAAAGCATAACCAACTGTCACCTGTGAGAAGCCAGCTCCTCCTGGCTCCCAGCTCTAGCACCAGGATATAGGATACTGTTAACAGCATTACCCCTTCAGCAAGGCAACCCAAGTGCAAATCTCAGTTCTGCCACCTAACAGCTGATAACCTTGAGAGAATTACTTTATTTCTTTGTGTTCCAGTAAATGCAAGTAAGAATATTACTCCCACCTTCCACAAAGGGTTATTGGGAGTGTTAAATGATTTAATACACATGAAGTGCTTAGATTAGTGTTTTGTACCAAATAGAGATTATATAAAGTTAAAATTATCTTTCTGCACAATTTTTACTCTTTTTTCAACCAGCGTTTAGCACAAAACTTCTCAGGGACTGCTTAAAGTCATATGCTTTAAAAATGGCCAGGAGTTTTATATAGAAATCCAGACGCTGGCTGAGTATGGCAGCTGATGCCTGTAATTCCAGAACTTATGGAGGATGAGGTGGGAGAATGGCTTGAGGCTGGGAGTTCGAGGCCAGCCTGGGCAACATAGCAAGACCCTGTTTCTACAGAAAAAAAAAAAAATTAGCTGAGCATGGTAATATGCACCTGTAGCCCCAGCTACTTGAGAGGCTGAAGTGCGAGAATTGCTTGAGTCCAGGAGTTCAAGACTGCTGTGAGCTATGATCACACCACGGCACACTAGCTTGGGTGACAGAGCAAGATCCTGTCTCTAAAAAAAAAATAAGAAAGAAATCCAGATGTTGAACTGTCTTCTCCCTCTGTGTCTCTAAGCCAAGCCAGCAATAGACAGAAGGGGCAAGAGGCAAACCTACCAGCCTCTACCTGTACTCCTTGCTGTTGCAGGGTCCAGAGCAAACTAGAGTGGCAAATGCTTTTTGAGTGGCTGCCACTACCCAGCTGTCTTTTGGCAACCATCTTCTTTCTTTTCGTCCTACTGGTACTGCCAAAGTTACATGAGATATATTATCTAGCATTTTATTTTCACAGAATCTTGTGGAGGTTTTTTTAGGTATAAGGAAGATCCCCTGCTCTCTTGTTACTTCTCCATGTTGGCCACTGAGGGCTCAAGTTCTTTTCAGAGGAAGGAAGGACACCCATTGATCACTATCTATAAGCCAGGCATTGTTCCAGGCACTTAACATACATAGTTTCCTGACATGTTTGTAACAATCCTATGAGGTGGATACTATTACACCTGCTTTTCTTTAAGGAAATTGAAGCTCAGGTTAAGCAATAGCCCCAGTCACTATGGTCACAGAACAGGTAAACAGCAGAGCTAGGATTGAAAGTGACACTGATCTAACTTCAGGTACGAGGTTCTCACTCTACTTTTTTTTTTTTTTTGGACAGTTGGAGTCTCACTTCATTGTCCAGGCTGGAGTGCAGTGGCAAGCTCAAGGCTACCCCACCATCAACCTGCTGGGCTCAGGCGATCCTTCTGCCTCAGCCTTCCAAGTAGCTGGAGCTACAGGTGTGCGCTACCATGCCCAGCTAAATTTTTTGATTTATTGTGGAGATGAGGTCTCGCCAAGTTGCCCAGGTTGTTCTCGAACCCGTGGACTCAGGCAATCCCCACACCTCGGCCTCCAAAAGTGCTGGGATTACAGTCTTGAGCCACCACACCTGGCCTCACTCTACTTTTATGAGCAAAATTTATTTTATTACACAATTAGACCTAAGTTGAAGATACAAATGTCCCTGGGAGAGGTATCACTGATATATGCTCATATTAGGGGATAAGACTGCTATCAGATCTTTCTTTGTAAACAGGATTTGATAAGCAAGAGAGCTGAGGAAAGACTATGCATGCTAATAAGTAGCTTAAAGGAAGTGAGTGGGACATGCAAAGAGAACAAAATATGGAGAAGTGTATTAGTTTTCCATTGCTGCTGTAACAAATTATCACAGAGTGGCTTAAACAATATAAATTTATCATCTTACAGTTCCGTAAGTCAGAAGTACAACATGGGTCTCTCTATGCTAAGATCAGGTTACTGGTAGAGCTAGTTTCTTTCTGTAGACTCTAGGGAAGAATCCATTTCATTGCTTATTCAGAATTGAGTTACATGGTGTTGTAAGGCTGAGCTCCCCATTTCCTCACTGGCTGTCAGTTGGGATAGCCCTTAGCTTCCAGAGGCTTCTCTCTAGTCCTTGCATATGGTCCCTACTCCTCAGAACCAGTGATAGGGTATCAAATCTTTCCCATACTGCCATCTTCAGACTCATTCTTCTGCCTTTAGTTGTCGTATCTTTTTGATCAATCTGAAAGGGTTATCCATTTCTAAAGGTGTATGTGATCATATTGGACCCACCCAAGTAACCAAGGATAATCTCCCCATCTGAAGGTCCCCATGCATTTAAAAAAATTTTTTTTTTTTTTTTAAGCGACAAGATCTCATTATATTGCCCAGGCTGGCCTTGAAATCCTGGCCTCACGTGATCCTGTTGCTTTGACCTCCCAAAGTGCTAGGATTACAGGCTTCAGCCACCACACCCAACCAGAGTTCTTAATCACATCTGCAAAGTAAGGTAATGCATTTCAGGTTCTGGGTAATAGGGCATGGATATTTTTGTGGAGAGGCATTATTCTGCCTTTTTGTAAGAGGGTTGCCTGGGGGTCACCCACGAACTGTGCCTGCCTCACAGCTTTGTCTTGGGTCTTGATGCTTTGCTAATTCCCCCATAGTGTTCTCTTGAGTGGATCTGAAAGGTCAGGATGAAGACTAGGGCGAGAAAAGCTCTGAGCTGCTAATAGATCCTGACCTACCTCCAAAGGGTTTTTGGCCTACCAGCCTTCCCAGTGTCCCTTTAAAGCAATTTGTAGTCTGTTATCCTGTATCATTAACCTAATTAGTGTAATTGCACCCAATTACGTAATCAGTGTAAATACATGAAGAATCCCATAATTAGACGATGTAATTAGGTAATTAATAGATGACGTGGGAAAAATCCATAGAAAACATTCTGAAATGGACATGGTGCCTGCATGAAGCAGGCAATTTGCTTAACTTCAGCATCACAGCCAACTCCCTCTGTTCAGGAAGAGAGATCCACAAATTAATTAGAATCCAGCCATAACACTTTTGTTTTAAAAACTCCTGCTATCTTGTATTGTGTCTTTTTACTCCTAATTTTATAAATATACAGCCAGGTTCTCCCTCTTTGCTGCTCCAGGGGAAGGATACTTCTCCCACGGAGCCAAATAGGTTGAAAAAAATCTGGTTCAATGTAAAGCAGATTTGACACTGTGTCTATAGATAGAATGAGACTGTTATTAAGGCCATGTCTGTATGACTGAAATAACCAGACTGCACCCAAAGCAGAGTTGGGTCACTTAGTTGACAGTTTTACCACTTGCTCACATGGAGCAAAGTCTATCTAAGTAAAGGCATGTATTCTCTGAGTAGATCCTGCAATCTTGGGAGCTCATGGAGAAAGAGGGTCCAAGTGTTCTGTCAATTCTATCTCGAAATAGAGCTTCCGTTTATCCACTTCTGTCTGCCTCTGTGGCCACCACCCTAGGTCCAGCCATTGATAGGTCTCTCACCTGACCTACCACAGCATCGTCCTGGCCTAAATCTTTCCATTCATTCCCACCCTTCATCCATTCATCTATTCTCCTCAAGCAGCTAGAGTGTTCCTAAGATCAATCTACTGCTTGAAACTTCTTAATGAGAAAACCTACATCTTTCTTTTTTTTTTTTTTTAGCCAAGGTCTCTGTCATCCAGGCTGGAGTGTAGTGACACAATCATGGCTCTCCACAACCTCAAACTCCTGGGCTCAGGTGATCCTCCTGCCACAGCCTCCCAAGTAACTGAGACTTTAGGTGTGAAACACCACACCTGGCTAATTTTTAAAATTATTTTGTATAGAGGAAGTCTCACTATGTTGCCCAGGCTGGTCTCAAAATCTTAGACTCAAGCAATCCTTTCATCTTGGTGCCCCAAACTGCTGGGATTATAGGCACGAGCCACTGCACCTAGCCTAGAAAACTTATATCTTTAACATAGCCTACAAAGTCTTAGGTGATCAGACCTCTGTCCACTTCTCAAGCTTTCCTTACCCCCTCTTTCTAATACCTTCCTTCTACATTGGTTCCCTTCCATGTCTTCAGATGCACTAAGCCTTTTCTCACCTCAGCACTTTCCCACAGCTCTTTCCTTGACTTGCAGCATGGAGCTTACTCCTTGACATTTACAACCTCAATCCATTCTTTCCCTGGGTCCTTAGTTCCTAAGAGAAGCTTTCTATCACCCCTTGATTTAAAACATTTCCTCATTACAATCTCTCATAACATATTATACATTTTCTTTGTGGCATTCAGCACAATCTGTGATTCTGCATTTATTATCTGCTATATTATTTTATGATCTGTGCCGGTCACTAGATTGTAAATGTCATGAAGACAACAACCGTGTTTGTTATGCTCACTGCTGAATCCCAAGTATCTAGCACATAGTAGAAACTCAATAAATATTTGTGGAATTAATAATGTGTCATAAGTGGGAGCTCTGAGAAACAAAAAAATTGTCATACCAGTGGCAGGGGGTCAACTCAGACCAGCAAGGTGAGATGCTAAAAGGGTACTTGGTCCCATAGACATAAACGAAGAGCAACTGCATGGGAGACTGATCTTTTGGGGGATGGCCACTGTCTTTTCTTCATAAAGGCAGCCACAAAGGCTTGCTATTTACATGCATGTCTTAAAGAATGGTGCTTAGAGAGAGAAATAAGCTACTTTCTCCTTTTTTCTCATTTGATAATAGAGTGAAAGACATGATAAAGACTACCATTTATACATTGGCTGTTGTAGGCGGTTAGCATGGATTAAATAAATAAATCTGCTGCATCATGTCCATCTCTGAAAGACCAATTTACAAAGAGTCAGACACATGCTGGCTAACAGCTCTAGTGGAACCTCTTGTCTAAGCTCTGGGCTAATAGAGAGCCAACTGAATCCATTAAGAGAACATCTAACTTCTCCTCATTTGCAGTTGTGATGAGACTGGCTTTCTGTCCTTCTTCTTTTAGATTTAGCCTTCTCCTTAGAAAGAAATCTATGCAGCTTTTGCTATTAACCAAATGCAGACACTTTATTAAACTGGTCTTCACTTTCTGCCTTGCATTATCCATCCTGAAGAAAGACAGTGGGCAGGTTGAGACAATATACCCATCTGGTGATATAGACTTAGAGTCTCCACTATGAGCAAATGGAAGGGTCAAAAAAAAAGGATGACTGTTCTTCGAGACAAGACTATTCAAAGTCACAAAAAGTAGTCAACCTTCCTATGTTTCCACACACTGAACCAAGCAAATCAAAGGTAGCATCAGGCTGGATTTTCTTTTTATTAGTTGAGTGCTATTGCAGTTAGAGTCACTTTTCTGATAGACATTTGATTGTTCTGTTATAATTTAACTCATCTATTCACTCACTCATTTATTCTTTAATAAATATTTCCTGGACCCCTCCTACTTTCTTGGCACTCTACTAGACACTTGAAATACACAGAATCCTCTTCCTAACAATTTGCCTCCCCACATAAACCAGATCTCTGGGTCATCCCTCCAAGAGCATTAAGAACCAAGATCATTTTCAGGAAGATAGATGGCTACATTTGGATTTACAACCCATGCCAGAGGACACAGATGACAAGTCTACTGAATTGGCATGACCAAGATAGACATGGTTTCCTCTCTCACAGGACTTAGTCTAGTTAACAAAGTAGGCTACAAGTAATTCTGGTTGACTGTGAAGGGAATTATACTAGGGAAAGCACAGGGCACATGATAATACATTTTGGGAAAATCTGAGTTAGTCTAGGGCCTCAGAAAAGACCTCCTGAAAAAACTGATATTTACACTGAGATTTAAAAGACAGACTGCAAGATAAGGGGTTGCTTGGTATTGTACACACACACACACACACACACACACACACACACATACACACACTCTTTTTAAGAAAGGGAATGTGTATGCAGTATTAGTAATGCAGGCATTAGGAGGACTGTTCAGAGACCTGAAAGTGAGAGGGTACATGGCATATTCATTATAATGAATGGAGGAAGAGAAATATGACTAAGGATTGTATGTTCTTAGGGAAAGAATATCTTCCCCCTGCCCCTTGCAGGAGGGGGCTCCTTGAGGACTAGGAAATTCCTATTTTACGTTTTATAAGTAAAATACTTTTTAGAATGTTGAAAATGAATGTCCAGATGACCCAAGGCTAGTCTATATGATTCTCTAAAGAAGGTGACTTATAGAAGGATGGAGCTGTAAGAAATTTCAAATGAGAATTATGGAAGCAAGCTTGTTATACTCTCTCTTCTACCAACCTGACTTCTCCCTGCAAATACATATCATATCTCTGGGTCAGTCCTCTCAAGGGCTGGAGTAACCAGCACCATTTTCAAGGAGACAGATGGCTACATCTGGGTTTACTGCCTGCACCAACAGGACACAGATAGTTTGTCTGTTGGATTGGGCTGACCAACCTCCACAGTGTGAGGCAGCATCAATGGCTCCAGTGAGATACCAGCAGGCACATGTATTGATCGTAAATAATATCTTAATGTCCCATAGTAGATCATAAATCAAAGAGATCTTGAGATATCTTTCTCTCTGGTTTGTTCCGATAAGCTGAATTCTGGCTTGAAACATTTCTTCTTAGGGTTGGAGTGTGACCTGGGCCTCTTGCCCACTGCAGTTCAAATCCTTTTCTTAACCTCTGCTTCCACAGGGCCTGGAGAGCTTATTATAACCATCTTTGTCTCAGTGTACAGATCCCTGGAATAACCAAGGAGTTGTAGAGCCTTCCTACTCTGCTCTCTGTCAACACTCAGTAGTAAATATCCTGATGGCTACTTGTTGAGCTTCACTATTGTTTGCAAGTCAACTATTTCCCTCAGTTTTAACACTATATATTACATAGATTTATAGAGTTAGAAAGAACCGCATAGTTCACAAAATTCATCTCTTTCTTTGATCAACTGGAAGAGAGAGAAAATGATTTCCTTGGGCTTACTCAGGCCTTTGAGAAGGGAGAGTGACCTGCCTGATTGGAGTTTGGAAGAAGGAACTAGTTATGCTTGGTTCAATCCCTACTGAGTGGGTATTCTAGTTGGTTTTCTCATCATGGGGTGGGCTTCTGGGGTAAGTTTTGCCTCTGTGGAAGGTGAGGAGAGGCCTGAAGTTGTTCATCTATCTGTGATTTGATGGGTAGATTTAACTCTGGGATAAAATATTGTATAGTCCATTGTTGCTGTGGATCAACTCATGTCCTCCAATCTAGCCTGTTATAAAATTCCTGGGCCTATCTCTTACTGGTTCTAAATAAAGAGGGAAAGAATAATGTTATTTACTGTGTGTATATCTATATAAAATTGTGTATATATATATGTATTTTTAATCAGGGTCTCATTCTGTTATCCAGGCTGAAGTGCAGTGGTATAATCACGGCTCACCACAGCCTTAACCTCCTAGGCTAAGTTAATCCTCCCATCTTAGCCTCCTGAGCAGCTGGGACTACAGGTATGCACCACTACCACCAGCTAATTTTTTGATTTTTGTAGAGACAAGGTCTCACCATGTTGCCTAGGCTGGTCTCAAACTTCTGGGCTCAAGCAATCCTCCTGCCTTGGCCTCCCAAAGTCCTGGGATTACAAGCGTGAGCCACTGTGCCTGGTCAATTTACTGGATACTCTTAAAGTTTCTAGTAATGACTCTCTTTAACATTGTTGGTCACATTAATGTGCTGATCTTTAAAACTTACTGCTACCTTAGCTTCAGCCACTGCCCCTACCCTACCTGTACCTCTGAATCGTTTAGCCACCACGCTATCAGAGTGCCAGTGCAACAGAGGCAACTCCCTTTCTGGAGAGATTTGATGACTTTCCCAAGGCCCTATTGCATTTCTGACTGTCTAGAGTTCCTGAAATTCTACCACTGCTGATTCATTATTTAGATTTCACATTTGTTTTTAGAAGAACTTAATACACGTGTCTTATCTGGCATTTTCATAGAGCGAATTATAGGTGAAGTATGGGTTTTAGATTTGAATAGAAAAAATTTGGCTGGGTGTGGTGACTCAGGCCTGTAATCCCAGCACTTTGAGAGGTCGAGGTGAGAGGATTGCCTGGGCCCACGGTTTCGAGAACAGCCTGGGCAAGTTGGCAAGACTTCATCTCTATAATAAATAAAAAAATTAGCTGGATGTGATAGTGCACGCCTGTAGTTACAGCTACTTGGAAGGCTGAGGCGAGGGGATCACCTAAACCCAGCAGATTGGTGCTGGGGTGGCTGTGAGTGTGCCACTGCACTCCAGCCTGGGCGACAGAGTGAGACTCCAACAAAAAAAATAAAAGAAAAGAAAAAAAAAGAAAAACAAATCTGAATCTCAGGTTTCTCACTGAAAAAATGGGGATGTATCAACCAAAAGAGGTCAGGCTATCTTACAATAAAAACTAACTCTAACATCTTCATGGCTTAACACAAAGAAGGTTTATTTCTAATTCCACAAAGTCTGTGGTTAGTCCAGGCAATTATCTTCTATGCTGCTTTCTTTTGCAGCAACATCATTTGGAAGAAGCAACCCCCTAGGATATTATGGAAGAGGAAGAGGGGACTATAAGGTAAAGCAGTGGCAATTATACATGGAAGTGAGATATGTCACTTCTACTCATCTTTCTTTGTCCATAACTGATCACATGGCTATGCCTAACTATAAGGGAGTGAGGAAGTTTAGGTTTTTGTTGGCAGGAACTAGAGGAGAGCCAGAAATGGGAGAAAATTGGGACTACTATAGAAGGATACTTCAGTTGTATCCTACAAGGTTGTTGTGAGAGTTCAATGGGATAATCTATATACAATTGATGACACCTGGTGGGCATCCCATAAATGTTACCTAAGATTTAGGTGGCAGGGAAAAGTAGAAGCAGAGACTAGAAAGCCACAGTGGATGTTCTGGGAATCCAGAAAAGACTGCACAACTGACCTGGGTGCCATGTATTTCAGAGAAGGTATGGAAAAAGGTGGATAATGCTCATTTTGTTCCTCTTCTCAGTCCCAGTAGCCCCTGTGGGCGATACAACACATTATGCCACGTGCACATGCTTACTAACCCTCATCAGATGAGGGGCAGAGAGCACACACACACACAAAAATTCTGTGACTATGTTCTCCATGTCTAGCACCATTCTCATTGCACACATCCATTTTCTTACCGAATCCTTCTAGTAGTACTGTAAAAGAAGTTATGTATACCCTGTGGGCAAGGAAGCTGACTCGTACAGATGTTAAGTTGCCTTCTCATGTTCCAACATCGGAGAGCTTATGTTGGAGTTGAGTTTCAACCCAGGTCTCTCCCTCTTGCTCTCCCTCTCTCTCCCTCTCTCTGTCTCTCTCTCTCTTTCACTCTTGCTCTCACTCTCTTTCTTTCTTAGAGACAGAGTCTTGCTCTGTCACCCAGACTGGAGTGCAGGGAGTTCATTTATAGCTCACTGTAGCCTTGAACTCCAGGGCTCCAGTGATGCTCCTGCTTCAACCTCCCAAGAAACTGGGACTACAAGTGCAT